>JAVTVY010026078.1:0-107006 GCA_036873755.1 Hanleya hanleyi | reverse complement strand
AGAAGGAACTGTTTGAAATGTGCTTAGCTAGAAACGGCTTCTTGAGATCATTCATGGATATTGGGTAGATCATCACTGCAAGAACAAGTGAGAAACAACGAGAGTGAGAGCATGATAACAGCAGAAACAACAAGTGAGAGCATGATAACAGCAGAAACAACAAGTGAGAGCATGATCACAGCAGAAACAACAAGTGAGAGCATGACAACAGCAGTAACAACAAGTGAGAGCATGATCACAGCAGAAACAACAAGTGAGAGCATGGTAACAGCAGAAACAACAAGTGAGAGCATGATACCAGCAGAAACAACAAGTGAGAGCATGATAACAGCAGAAACAACGTAGCAAGGAAGCAATCAGAGATTGCTCAATTGTATGCCCCCCTTCCGCTTTAATCCGACACTGCTCCACCATTGTTCTGTTTTGTAGTGGTCTGTGGAGGCCTAATTTGGCTAATTATAAAAATTCTGTTTCAGTCACTTTTTTCAGCATGCCTCGCATAATACATGTACATATTCCACCCGGGACTTTCGCCAAATTCAAAAATGTGACCTGGTTATGAGACCTACATTCCTTGGGAGTATATTGTGGTGAAATTATGAAGCGATCATGAACTTTGAATTTTGCATCCAATTCACTCTTTTTGGGGCAATTTCATACTTCAGGACCTATGTGATCTACTTTGGAATGTGCTTTGGACAAATAAATATATCCCATTCATTTAGGTTTGATGAACAAAAGGCCATAACTCTTGAAAATATAACCGAAAGCAGAGAAACTTCACGCTGCACAACTATGGGGTACTGACCACATATCATGCAAATTCCATAATTGTTCATACAATATTAACCGAGATCCAGCCCAGACAAGTCCCAATTCACAAAGATTTCAAGAACAATACGAAGCTGCGCATCTGAAAACCCCTCGGCTCTGGGCGCCAGCCATTCATAATGTATTCAATTTAAAACAAGACTTCAGGAACACCAAGCAGTCAAGTAACAAATATACAGATTATGAAAATTTTTGCCATTAGAAATGGCCTCAAACGTTTCCGTCCAATCAGAGAAACCGGTATTCATTACATAAGTCTGTTGATGCATCGACGATGTATACCAAATTTTACATCGAACATTTGAAAATTATCTGAGATGGAGATCCCTAATGATTTCGCATAAATTAAAGATGGCTGCCCATCCTTCCCACCACTCAGAGAAACTGATGTGGTTATTCATTGCAAGTCTCTTGATACATAGATTCTGTATACCAAGTTTCATATAGAACACTGAAATGGTATCAAAGATAAACATCATTAAAGATTTTGCATAAATTAAAGATGGCCACCAAGGTTTCCGCCCAAGCAGAAAAACCAGAACTGTCTATTGATACATCGATGATGTATACCAAATTTTACATTGAGCACTTGAACCGTATCAGAGATATAGATCATTAATGATTTCGCATAAATTAAAGATGGCCGCCCATCCTTCCCGCCACTCAGAGGAACCGATGTGGTTATTCATTGCAAGTCTCTTGATACATCGATGCTGGATACCAAGTTTCATATAGAACACTGAAATGGTATCAAAGATATATATCATTGAAGACTTTGCATAAATTAAAGATGGCCGCCAAGGTTCCGCCCAATCAGAAACGCCAGAACTGTCATTTATCGTAAGTCTATTGATGCTTCGATGATATATACCAAATTTTACATCGAGCACTCGAACAGTATCAGAGATAGAGATCATTAATGATTTTGCATAAATTAAAGATGGCCGCCCATCCTTCCCGCCACTCAGAGGAACTGATGTGGCTATACATTGCAGATCTCTTGATACATCGATGCTGTATACCAAGTTTCGTATAGAACACTTGAATGGTATCAGAGATATATATCATTGAAGATTTTGCATAAATTAAAGATGGCCGCCAAGGTTTTCACCGAATCAGGGAAACTGGTTTGGTCATTCCTTTGAAGTTTCTTGATGCATCGATGATCTATACCAAGTTTCACACTGAACAGAGAAATGGTACCTAAGATACACAAGATTAATGATTTCGCATAAATTAAATATGGCCGCCAAAGTTTCCAACCAATCAGGTCCAGATTCAATAGGGTTCTGGGTCATGAGCATATAGATGTGCAGTGCAAGTTTGGGGTGCCTAGGGTAAGCAGAGTTCGAATTTGGCACCTGTCCGTCAGTCCGAGACTGGTAAAAAATCAAACGGACTGGTGTGAGTGACTGAACAACAAGTCCGTCGGACTGGTAACAAAAAAGCTCTCAGTTCACTGTGTAAACTATTTCTCTGGATATCTCCGCACAATTTGTAAAGAATGAAAAACGAAATATGTGTGTTTTCGGTTACCCGACCGAGTCTAAATAAATCGTGCGAGTCTAAAAACATTTTCAGCAAATTCCAACGAAATCACGACCACGGCCGCGTTTTACGACAACAACAACAACCGTAAAGCGGCAGAGCAAAGTCAGCATACCGTAAAGTGTGATTGTAATGCAGCATGGCAAAGCAGGTTGACGATCTTTTCAGAAAATAAAGCACCCACTTCCAGATCGGGAATCGAGAAATCAGCAACATGATTACGCTTCACACCTGATCATGTTTACCAGAACAATTTTAAACATATTCTCCATCAACTTCGAAAGAAATCTACTGATTTTTTGGCTTGAAATGGTGTTTGTTGAAGCAGTGTTTCGCGACGACACGTGCAGTCAAAGTCGCCGTCAAAGTCTAGCCGACGGGGTTTATCGTCTGTGATTATCTTCACACGCGCTCAAGAGATTCAAGAAATGCACAATTATTAATTTCTTATTTAGTAGCAACCATCACAGAGAACAAAATATTCATGATGACAAATGTTCCCAGATCACCTTTTATCAGAAGCTATTTTTATTTAATATTAACGGACTAGTAAAAATATTTGCGGACTGGTTACAATTTTGGCGCACCAGTCCGGCGGACTGGTTCAAATTTTTCTTAAATTCGAACACTGGTAAGTCGTTCTAAAGATATCTTGGTAACAAGAAAGCTGCGATGGTTTCGCATAAATTAAAGATGGCCGCCAAAGTTTCTAACCAATCAGGTCCAGATTCAATAGGGTTCTGGGTCACAAGCATACGGATGTGCACTGCAAGTTTGGTGTGCCTAGGGTAAGTCGTTCTGAAGATATCTTGGTAACGAGAAAGGTGTGACGGACAGACGGACGGACAGACGGACATGACGACGACAATACCCTTCGGCCAAATTTTGGCCGAGGGGTAAAAAATGCTCACAAATCAAATCTGAAATTTCGAAAAGGCTGGCGCGGAAACGTGAAAAGAAGGAAACTACTGATCGTAACAAAATCGAGAAAAAACTCAAAAGTAAGGATCTTGACATTTCAGTTGAGTTTCCGGAATTAGATGAGAAAACTCAAACAGAGGTTTCCGAAATCTTGGAGGGAAAGGTGGTTGGCCGTCGCATTTGTCATATTTGGTACGATCGGGACACTCAGCAAAAGACAATATACAATGGCAAAATAGAATACGAAGCTGCGCATCTGAAAACCCCTCGGCTCTGGGCGCCAGCCATTCATAATGTATTCAATTTGAAGCAAGACTTCAGGAACACCAAGCAGTCAAGTGACAAATATACAGATTATGAAAAATTTTGCCATTAGAAATGGCCTCGAACATTTCCGTCCAATCAGAGAAACCAGTATTCATTACATAATTCTGTTGATGCATCGATGATGTATACCAAATTTTACATGGAGCATTTGAAAATTATCAGAGATAGAGATCATTAATGATTTCGCACAAATTAAAGATGGCCGCCCATCTTTCCCACCACTCAGAGAAACTGATGTGGTTATTCATTGCAAGTCTCTTGATACATGGATGCTGTATACCAAGTTTCATATAGAACACTGAAATGGTATCAAAGATATACATCATTAAAGATTTTGCATAAATTAAAGATGGCCACCTAGGTTTCCGCCCAATCAGAAATGCCAGAACTGTCTATTGATACATCGATGATGTATACCAAATTTTACATCGAGCACTCGAACGGTATCAGAGATAGAGATCATTAATGATTTCGCATAAATTAAAGATGGCCGCCCATCCTTCCCGCCACTCAGAGGAACTGATGTGGTTATTCATTGCAAATCTCTTGATACATCGATGCTGTATACCAAGTTTCATATAGAACACTGAAATGGTATCAAAGATATACATCATTAAAGGTTTTACATAAATTAAAGATGGCCACCAAGGTTTCCGCCCAATCAGAAATGCCAGAACTGTCATTTATCGTAAGTCTATTGATGCATCGATGATATATACCAAATTTTACATCGATCACTCGAATGGTATCAGAGATAGAGATCATTAATGATTTTGCATAAATTAAAGATGGCCGCCCATCCTTCCGGCCACTCAGAGGAACTGATGTGGTTATACATTGCAGGTCTCTTGATACATCGATGCTGTATACCAAGTTTCGTATAGAACACTTGAATGGTATCAGAGATATATATCATTAAAGATTTTGCATAAATTAAAGATGGCCGCTAAGGTTTTCACCGAATCAGGAAAACTGGTTTGGTCATTCCTTTGAAGTTTCTTGATGCATCGATGATCTATACCAAGTTTCACACTGAACAGAGAAATGGTACCTAAGATACACAAGATTAATGATTTCGCATAAATTAAATATGGCCGCCAAAGTTTCCAACCAATCAGGCCCAGATTCAATAGGGTTCTGGGTCATGAGCATATGGATGTGCAGTGCAAGTTTGGTGTTCCTAGGGTAAGTCGTTCTGAAGATATCTTGGTAACAAGCAAGCTGTGATGGTTTCGCATAAATTAAATATGGCCACCAAAGTTTCCAACCAATCAGGTCCAGATTCAATAGGGTTCTGGGTCATGAGCATATGGATGTGCAGTGCAAGTTTGGGGTGCCTAGGGTAAGTCGTTCTAAAGATATCTTGGTAACAAGAAAGCTGTGATGGTTTCGCATAAATTAAAGATGGCCGCCAAAGTTTCCAACCAATCAGGTCCAGATTCAATAGGGTTCTGGGTCACGAGCATACGGATGTGCACTGCAAGTTTGGTGTGCCTAGGGTAAGTCGTTCTAAAGATATCTTGGTAACGAGAAAGGTGTGACGGACAGACGGACAGACGGACAGACGGCCAGACGGACAGACGGACAGACGTACATGACGACGACAATACCCTTCGGCCAAATTTTGGCCGAGGGGTAAAAAGGCCATAACTCTTGAAATATACGCGAAAAGCGGAGAAACTTCACACTGCACAACTACAGGGCACTCACCACATATCATGCAAATTCCATACAATATTAACCGAGATCCAGCCTGGACAAGTCTCAAGTCACAAAGATTTGATGAACAAAGGGCCATAACTCTTGAAAATATATGCGACACGCGAAGAAACTTCACGCTGCACAACTGTGGGGCACTGACCACATGTCATGCAAATTTCATACTTGTTCATACAATATTAACCAAGATCCAGCCTGGACAAGTCCCATTCACAGAGATTTCAGAAAAAGGGCCATAACTCTTGAAAATGATACCGGAACTCGGAAAAAACTCTACGCTGCACAACTATTAGCCACTGACCAAATTCCATGCAAGTTCCAATCTTGTCCATCAATTATTAACCGAGATATCGCGCGGACAAGAAATTCGGACGGACAGACGTCCGGACGGACAGACGGACAAAGCGATCAAGTAAGAGCATGATAACAGTAGAAACAACAAGTGAGAGCATAACAGCAGAAACGACAAGAGAAAGCATAACAGCAGAAACAACAAGTGAGAGTATGAGAACAGCAGAAACGACAAGTGAGAGCATGATAACAGCAGAAACAACAAGTGAGAGCATGATAACAGCAAAAACAACAAGTGAGAGCATGACAACAGCAGAAACGACAAGTGAGAGCATAACAGCAGAAACAACAAGAGTGAAAGCATGATAACAGCAGAAACAAGTGAGAGCATAACAGCAGAAACAACAAGTGAGAGCACGATAACAGCAGAAACAACAAGTGAGAGCATGATAACAGAAACAACAAGTGAGAGCATGGTAACAGCAGAAACAACAAGAGCGAGAGCATAACAGCAGAAACAACAAGTGAGAGCATAACAGCAGAAACAACAAGTGAGAGCACGATAACAGCAGAAACAACAAGTGAGAGCATGATAACAGAAACAACAAGTGAGAGCATGGTAACAGCAGAAACAACAAGAGCGAGAGCATAACAGCAGAAACAAAGAGCGAGAGCATGATAACAGCAGAAATGAGTGAGAGCGTGATAACAGCAGAAACAACAAGTGAGAGTATGAGAACAGCAGAAACGACAAGTGAGAGCATGATAACAGCAGAAACAACAAGTAAGAGCATGATAACAACAGAAACAACAAGTGAGAGCATAACAGCAGAAACTACGAGTGACAGCATAACAGCAGAAACAACAAGTGAGAGCATGACAACAGCAGGAACAACAAGTGGGAGCATAACAGCAGAAACAACAAGGAGAGCATGACAACAGCAGAACCAACAAGTGAGAACATGATAACAGCAGAAACAACAAGAGTGAGAGCATGATATTAAACAGCACAAACAGCAAGTGAGAGCATGATAACAGCAAAAACAAGTGAGAGCATGATAACAGCAGAAACAACAAGTGAGAGCATGATAACAGCAGAAACGCAGCAAGGAAGCAATCAGAGATTGCTGAATTGTATGCCCCCCCCCCCCCTTCCGCTTTAATCACTGCTCCACCATTGTTCTGTTTTGTATTGGTCTGTGGAGGCCTAATTTGGCTAATTATAAAAATTCTGTTTCAGTCACTTTTTTTGGCATGCCTCGCATAATATATGTGCATATTCCACCTGGGGCTTTCGCCAAATGTGACCTGGTTATGAGACCTACATTCCTTGGAAGTACACTGTTGAAGCGATCGTGAACTTTGAATTTTGCATCCAATTCACTCTTTTTGGGACAATTTCATACTTCAGGACCTATGTGATCTACTTTGGAATGTGCTTCGGACAAATAAATATATCCCATTCGTTTAGGTTTGATGAACAAAGGGCCATAACTCTTGAAAATATAACCGAAAGCAGAGAAATTAAACATTTATAAATAATGTTGGTGTTTATTATCAAATCAAACTGTTATCACTTAAGCCATAATTCCCTCCATTTGGAGATCTACTGCAAACAAAATTATCTCCCCTGATCGCTACGCCGATCGTCCGCTAGGTGGCGTGCTCTCCGCGCATGTCCATTCCTCTTTTTCCCATGCTGTGCAAGACCTGTTTTGAGTCAAGGCCGAGCAAAGAGGGGAGGATGGGTTGGGCAAATCAATCGTTGATAACAGGTTTGATTTGATAATAAACACCAACATTATTTATAAATGTTTGATGTTTATTTCTCAAATCTTCACCTGTTATCACTTAAGCCAGACTCCCAACAGAGGAGGTTGGGTAGCCGGCCTTGTGACTTGCTTTTGGATTAAGCGGAGCACGCCCTGTTCTGATTTTGTAAATCTAATACGCCTAGTAATATCCTGATAATTCCCGTGTCGTATAGAAGCGTAGGGAACTCAAGGTATTACAAGTAATGCGGCGAGAGGTGGACTGTGTTCCTACCATTTGCTCGCATACTTGGCTAGATAATCAGATGCCATCGTGATGCCTTGAAGTCCCTTCGTCTCCCACATGGTCTGTCTTCTATGCTTGCCGGATTGTCAGGATCTTGCTTGCTTGAGCGGCGCCCCCCCCCCTTTTTTTTGATAGGAGTGGTGGACTATACACTGGGCTGTAGCTGTAGGTCCAGTGTAGTCATCCTATTTGTCTTTACAGACATGTCTGAAGATAGCATTCAGCACGAGTTGAATTGATCGTCTAAGCGCAGGTGACAACAGTATCGTTCAATGATAACTTTTCCCCAAAGTGGCCCGGACGTCACACTGGCTCTAATCTTGTGAGACGATGTCTCCATAAAAGGAGAAGGAGCGTTGATGGCGAGTTGGTTAAACCAGTCAGCAGTCTTCTTCAACCCATACGGTGATCATGAACTAGTGATGTCAGCTGATGGGTCTGTTAGAAGTGATGAGAGAAGAAGAGAGCTGGAACCCCTTGTCGGTTCTATAAAGAGTGCTCCAGGCCTCTGACTGGATATAAAAAAACCTCTTCTCCTCCAGCAGGTACACGAAATCTGTCAGTGCTGGAATCTGGTACAGTCTTTGGACGTCTGGCCCCTGACGTGTGGAATCGTTCTAGATGACGAAATCCGGAATCGGATGAAAGGATCTGGTTGACCAGTCTGTCATCCCTGTCAAGGAACTAAGTTCCACTGCGTAATGCTCTGATTGCGGAGTGAAGACTGTCATGGAGCTGTCTTGTAGGACAGGATCTTGACTACAGTTGACTAAACTGGTTCGAATGGTAGGCGTAAGAATGCCCTAGTACCACATCCAGGTCTCCTTGGGTGGTAATTGACGTGTTCGGCGAGACTGTAAGGCGAAGACCATGGCAAGCCGAAATGCTGGAATCTATTCGATTCCGTGGGTGAACTTGACAACCCTGGATGATGCTGAGTGATACCCCTGTGTACTGCTTGACTGAGATTCCCTGTCCTGGTACAGATTCTGAAGGAAAAACCAGCTGTTGCTGGAACAGAAACAGTGTTGGCCACAGGTCCTCTACTATAGTACATTCTCCGGGCTTGATGCGACTGTACAGTAAATAGTAGCTTGCTGCTGTCATTGTCTGTACAATTGGTCCTGGAGAAAAAACCCTGGTCTGCAAAGGAATACTGGATCGTAGCAGACATGGGGGTTCGGTCGTTGCGGGTCCCGGTGCCTCCGTAGAAAAGTGATCTTCCGGTTGTAGTACCCTGTAGGACTTGGAGGAAGCTGTCAGTGGTAACCCTGAAGTAATGTGAAACACATGGTGTTGTGACATGGTATTGCTGATACCGTGCTGCTAGGACCAGTGTTGATGTTTCTAGAAGACAGTGACTGGGATCTTGCTCCCCCCCCCAAACTTGACGCAATTGATGACCGTACTGAACGTTCGTAATCAATGCTGATGTGTTGTATAACCACAACCTCCAAGGGGGGACCGCCTTCTTAGCGTAGATATCCCTAAGGAAGATGATGCGTTGCTTGTCTGTCGTGGTATCCATGTGTCGGCTATCTGTTGCACGACTAATGGACCCTTCTAAGCTGTGAATTCCGCATCGGTGAATGTGAACTTCTCTGTGCTCGGTTGAAACTGGATCCGGCATCGCCACTCTGGAAGGGGGGTGAAGATGTTCCGGGACGAGCATCCTTAGATTGTTCTTGCCCTCAGGTGCAGTTGTAGTTGAGAAACTGTAATGAGGAGTACCTGGAGCTAGCCAAGACTGTGCTAGGTCCCGGGTAGTAGTTCCATCCAACGGACCTCTGGGTTATGGTGTTGATGGTCTGGCTCCCAGTGCAGGTTCCCTATGCTGGAAACCTGCTTGCCGCTTGAATGTGGCCATTCTACATAATCCGTGGGGTCCCTGGAAATATCCCTGAACCGCCGTGATCATCGAGCCTGTAGTGTCGAATATGCTCAGTAGGTGTCCGGCTCCATCGTCTGGTCCGGTCTCTACTGTCATCCTGCTGAATGCTGGAGTCCCAGGTCTGTTCCGGAGTCTTAATTCGCATTTCGGATTAGAGATGACTTTATCCTCGTGTCCTATTCCAGTGTCCGAGTCCATGTTGACTTGGCCTTGGAAGGAACCTCAATCTGAAACCAGGCTCGCCCACTGTAGACTGGATGTCTCACCCCAAAGAAAGTCAAGCCCGACTAATCGTTTTCCCCGAAATTAGATTCCCTTGATCATGATCTCGGGTGTAGGTGGAGTCCTAGATTATCCGATGAAGAGTAGGATCCGGCTCTAGAAGACTGATCGTCAGATGAAGTGTCGGGACTTAGAGTAGACCTCACGTAAGGACTGACCTCTTCGACGAAAACTTGCCAAAGAGTGACGCTGATCTTCTATATCGTCAGGGTCGACCGTTCTACAATCAGGTGAGTGAAGACTCGAAGCTTGGGAAGGATGAAAGGATGACTAGTGGTTTGAAGGTGAAGCTGAGAACCATCAATTCTGACTGACGAGGTTGCCCCTGTCCCGGGTCGGAAGATTCCCTCTTTACCTTGGAACTGTCCTTTCTTGTAAGGGCGAACACTACTCTGAGCATCTAGCTTGGGTTGCCCGACTTCTGACAGGGGAACGTCCGTGGCGACCTCCTCTGTTAGAGTCGATAAAGGCGCTGAGGAAATCCATCTTGGACCGTGAGAAAGTCAAGGATCCATCTTTATGCTTCACGTCTGGATCCTGAATCACAATGGAAATAGCCGTCAGGAACCAATTAGAGTATGATGTAATTCTGTGTTGTGTCAGCGTCATGTCTTCCACAGCACAGGCCTGCTTCTGTTGAAGTACCACCGCTGGTATCTTCGTGAAGTTCAACAGTCTGTCAAGATCCGGGTCAGACTTTGTAGCCTTGAACGGTAGATTGTCTCCATGAAGAGTGTAAGTCTTGTAAGGTCCGGGCTTCTGGAGAGATGACGAAGTCTTCAACTGTCGATCCAGTGACGTCCTATAGGTTGGTTGATGCCGGAGATGGTGCACAGGTTAGCGCAGCTTCCTCCTCAGAAGGCTTGTTTAAACCGTAAAGAGATGCCGCTGTATGTTTCTCCGTTTCCGGGCGGGGTCATCAGGCTGCTTGTCACCGCCGACCACCGGTCTGGGCATCTCTGGAACCGACGTCTCTACCGCCGCTATCCTGGCTTTGAAGGATAGCATGTCTTATTCTTGTCTTCTACCTCCGCCTGACGGCAAGGAGGTGAATCTGTATGACATGAGGATGCCGAGGAAGTGCAACGTCGTGCGTGATCCTCATAGTCCGAGCATGAGTCTGCGTCGCTAGAAGAATGGGGTCGTGTCATCTCACGGGTCTCCGATGAAGGAACCTCTACCCCGGTAAGGGGTTGTGTAGCCGGGAGATGACTGTGCTTCTTGACCAGGCTTGCCTTGGAAGGTATCCCTGGAGCAGAAATCTGTTCCTTGGGTGCAGATCCGGAATGGTGATCCACGGGTCCCTGTTCATCTCTGGACTTCCGTTTATCCCGATACTCCGGGCTACGGTGATGGTGGGTAGATGTCCGCTCCTCGTCATCTATGCGTCGTGCTTGTTGACGGGAAACCGGTGAACGGCTTCTCCCTCGTCTGGTGTAAGGTCGCTCCAGAGTATGGTCCCTGTAGTGACGACTCCGGTAGACTGGACTGGGTGAAGGGGTCCGACGCCTAGGACGGTCCTTCTCCCGATGATGACGTTCAGGATAGGAATCTCAGCGTTGTAATGGTGTACGACTTCGTCTACGAGATCTGCTTGCCGTAGTACCGGGGTACGGCTTCGTTGTACGGGTCCAAGCTGAAGTAGAGGCCGGCTCACGGCGTTCTGGCTGAGTCCGTTCCTCATAAGTCCGTGTCCTCTTGGAGTCCCGGTGATCTGTATAAGTCCGTTCTGCTTGAGTCCGTGACTTCTCAGATGTAGACTCTCGGTGTGCTGGATAGGTGGTCTGGATAGAGCCGTTAGTCTCTCGCTCCGGGTTACGGCTCTCTGGATAGGGCCGTGATGTGTTGGAGTCCCGGTGCTACATGTAGGACCGTGGCTTGTCCGACTCTCGGCGTTCCGTATAGGGCCGTGACTTCTCCGAGCTATGGTCCCGGCGAGCTGTGCTTGTGCCGGGGTACCGCTATGGTGATGGAGTCCGTGGTCTTGATTCCCGGACTGCCTTCTCTGCCGTGTCCGTCTGTGTCTCCGGGGTACGGCGGTTCTTGAACGGATCCCTGTCAGAAGACTGTTCTTCCTTGGGTCGTGGAGACTTGGATGAACGGGAGCTGTTATCCGAGGGCTCTCCTTGATCCGATGCTGTGACGGGGCTGTCCAGTAGAGTCCGTATCAGCACTTTTGACGGTGCAGTAGAAGTAAATCGTGTCGCCGTGGCTTGGGCTTGACTGGTCTGCACTTTGCCTCTGAAGGTATCGTCGACTGTAAGACTGTCCGTGATCTGGTTGCGCCAGGGTATGGCTTCGAACTCTGGATCTGTCCATGTCATGGCCCAGAAAGTTCACCAGTTGCCGGGTCTGTGCATCAGTATCGGAGTATCTCATCGGTATCGGGGTATCGCCGATCTGTGAAATCTTGAATTCTATTGGTATCCCGGTGGTGCCTGTAGGCTCTTGGCTTGACGGGGTCTCGGAGTTCTGCATTGGGCCATGATTTCTCAGCCATGGTCCCGTATGCTGATCTAAAGTCCGTGGCCTCTAGGTATGGACTCCCGGTGAGACGTGGACTCTCGGCGTACTGGATAAGTCCGTTCTTCATAGGTCCATGTCGTTCTCTGTTCTGGGGTACGGCTCCGGACTGTAGTCCCGTCTCTGGAAGGAACCTCTCTCTCCGATGGTCGGGTCCGAGGTGCCCTGCAGTCGGAGTCCCGGGGCTCTGTGGTGTCGAGGTCCCGTTCCGGTGATCGAATCCGTCTCTAGACTTCTCTTGGTAGTCCTGGTCTGTTCCGGACTGTAGACTTGTCCACCGTCCCAGCTTGTAGCCCCAGGGTACGGCTCTTTGCCGGGTCCCGGTTCTATACCAGGTCCCAGCTAGAAGACTTGCCTTTCTTGAGTTGCGGAGGCTTGGGTGAACGGGAACTGTTATCCGAGGTCTGCCCAGATCCGTGGTTGTAACGGCTCCGGTATGGAGTCCGTGACATCATCTTCTCCGGTGAACTTGAATTAGGCCGTGTCTTGGGTCTGTAACTTGTTCACCGTCTTGAAATGTAGCTCCAGGGTACTGCTCTTCGCCAGTTCCCGGCTAGTAGACGTGTCCTTCTCAAAGACCTGTCTTCTTTCCGTCTTGCTGACGAACTTGAACTGGGCCGTGGAGCTGTGATCTTGTATCCGTGAAGGGTCTGTTCTGTTTCACGGGACTGTTGTGAAGATTCCACTGGCAACAGTATCGTTCAACGATAAGTTGCTGGTAGGAAAACTTTGTTTACAGCCAAGTCGTTGAAGAGGGCCTGAGTAGCTTGCTTCTCAGCTGGACATCTTGCCAGGTCAGTGGCCGCTCTCCAGAGTTGAATGCGTCGCCATAGGATAGCTATGCCAGGACACGTCGTCCCAGTCTGCACATTCACGGCATGTCACCTAATTGTAAACACACCTGTGCCCTGCACTTAAAAACAAAGAAAATGCAAGTCTTTAACTGGTTAAAACTGACGACATGATTCGTTCCGTTATAAATCTTATAGCTGGTGACTACGTTGGTTCATAATGAACTCACGGGAGAAAAAAATAACCCTAGAGTGCGTCTAAAACAATCCAAAAGTTACTGTTTACAGGAGCTCTACCAAAACAGGTCTTGTAACCAAGACTGCGGGGGAAAAAGAGGAATGGACATGTGCAAAGAGCACGCCACCTAGCGACGATCGGCGCAGCGATCAGGGGAGATAATTTTGTTTGCAGCAGATCTCCAAATGGAGGGAATTATGGCTTAAGTGATAACAGGTGAAGATTTGAGAGATAAACACTTCACGCTGCACAACTATGGGGTACTGACCACATATCATGCAAATTCCATAATTGTCCATACAATATTAATCGAGATCCAGCCCGGACAAGTCCCAATTCACAAAGATTTCAAGAACAAAAGGGCCATAACTCTTGAAATATACGCGAAACGTGGAGAAACTTCACACTGCACAACCACAGGGCACTCACTACATATCCTGCAAAGTCCATACTTGTCCATACAATATTAACCGAGATCCAGCCTGGACAAGTCCCAATTCACAAAGACTTGATGAACAAAGGGCCATGACTCTTGAAAATATATGCGAAACACGAAGAAACTTCATGCTGCACAACTACAGGGCACTGACCACATACCCTGCAAATTTCATAATTGTCCATACAATATTAACCAAGATCCAGCCCGGACAAGTCCCATTCAGAGATTTCAGAAAAAGGGCCATAACTCTTGAAAATGATACCTGAACTCGAAAAAACTCGACGCTGCACAACTATGAGCCACTGGCCACATTCCATGCAAGTTTCAATCCTGTCCATCAATTATTAACCCAGATATCGCGCGGACAAGAAATTTGGACGGACGGACGGACAGATGGCACGACAGACGGATGGACAAAGCGATCGCCATATACCCCCCTCTAGTTAGAGGGGGGCATAACAACAAGTGAGAGCATGATAACAGCAGAAACAAAAATATCCCAATGGGCTTCAATACCCCTCGGCTATCAATTATTGTTTACAGCCAACAATCATGCATTGTATAATATCGTCAGTGTATTTTTATAACTAGATTAACAAAAATGTGATCTAGTAGGGTAGGCTGTGGTTCAGCTTTTGCTGGTAGAATATGACCGAATTCTAAGTTATTTTATCTTGGAAATATAGATCAAGATCAGTCATCTTCAAAAAAATTTAACTCAATTCTAACTTAATTGCATAGGGAACATGAATTTGGAGATCTTAGTTCCAACAATAAGTGGTATAATTGTGGACAATGTAGATATAATCTTTCATGGAATATTGTACTAAATATAATCTGACCTGGGTAAAATAGGTCAAGGATAAAATAGGTCAAGGTCAGTCATCTTCAGCACACCTTTGGAGCATCACCAGATGTACACATTATAGTATTAATTTGGAAAGCCTAGCTTTATTTCTTCATGTTATCACAATAAACAGTATATGACCGTTAAAATATAGGTCAAGGTCAGTCAACTGGGATAGGCTTCTAGTCAATCACGAGTTGCACACATAATATGAATTGGAGATCTTAGCTTTAATCCTTCAAAAAATATAGCAAATACTAAAATTTGAACTTGATAAAATAGGTGAATAGGTCGTCAGTCATCTTCAGTACACCTCTGGACCTTTGCCAGATGTATACATAGTATTAATTTGGAAAGCCTAGATATATTTCTTTCTAGTCAATCACCAGTTGCATCAGTAATATGAATTTGGAGACCCTATAGCTTCAATCCTTAAAAAAATAAAGCAAATTACTAAAATTTGACCTTGATAAAATAGGTCATGGTCAGTGATCTTCAGTACACCTCTGGACCGTCGCCAGATGTAGTATTAAAGTGATCGTAAACCCTCAAGTTTCCATCAAATGAAAGACCATTGCAAACAGTAAACTGCAAATAAAGCATGATATTCTATGGTGGTCTGTTGCAATCATATTTCGGTCCAGTGATGTCACACTGCCTTAATACCCTTATAAAAAAATACCATGGTTTTACCATGGTTTTCATGGTAATACCATGGTTTTACCATGGTTTTCATGGTAATACCATGGTACAGATGTACCATGGTGCAATGTACCATGGTTTTCATGTTAAATACCATGATACAGTTTGCACTATGGTTCAATGTACCACGGTTTTCATGGTAATACCATGGTACAGTTTGCACTATGGTTCAATGAACCATGATTTTCAAGGTAATACCATGGTAATACCATGATACAGTTTGCACTATGGTTCAATGTACCATGGTTTTCATGGTAATACCATGGTTCAGTGTACCATGGTTTACTCTGTTCAACTATGCATGGTAGCACCCTGGTAATACCATGGTACAGATGTACCATGGTTCAATGTACCATGGTTAAACCTAACCTTGATCCACTATGGTAATACCATACTAATTACCTTGGTGCACAATGCATTGGCTTAACATACCATGGTTAACCATTCTGAACAATATTAATACCACGGTACATAACAACATGAAGCTGCGCTATCGAAACCTCTCTGCTCTGAACCCCAGCTATTATAATGTAAGGGTGTCTCTACCAATTGATTGGCTTGTGGGAAGAAATATTTACCCCTGGTATTGTAAGTGTACTTTCTTTAAAAAAAAAGAAAAGTATTCCTCCCCTAAAATTAATTTGTTTCTGGAATAAATTGAAAGAGCTGTATCGATGTCTCACCAAAACAACAGTACACATGGCTAGATAAATACAGTACATGTATACTAAATGGCACATGTATGTCATTTTCAAAACAGATTTGCAAGCATTCTTTGCATTGTCTAAGAGAATAAATCAATAAATCAGTCATCCAATCAATAAATAAATGTGATAGTATACTAACATGATATAGAAATAATATGCAAACTTAACATAGGAATTAGTGGATTTTCTGACATGACTCATTTTTGATAGGCATCTGGTGTCATTTTCAAAACAGATTTGCAGGCAGTCTTCGCATTGTGTAAGAGAATAAATCAATAAATCAGTCATCCAATCAATAAATAAATGTGATAGTATACAAACATGATTTAGAAATTATATGCAAACTTAACATAGGAATTAGTGGATTTTATTAGACAAGGGGCATAACTCTGCAAAATACTTTCTGACACGACTCATTTTCGATAGGCATCTAGTTCTGGTCAAGAGAAACAACTGTATCACGTTAGGATGTTGTATATGGAGCGGTTCTGAAATTATCACAATAAATCATAAATGGATTTTTATTTGTAAAAAGGGGCATAACTCTGCAAAATATTGTCCGAGATGACTTATTTTCGATAGGCTTCTGATTTACGTGAAGATAAATAGATGTAACAAGTTACGTTGCCATGCATGAAACGGTTCTGTAGATATCGCGGTAACGGATTTTATTAGACAAGGGGCATAACTCTGCAAAATACTTTCTGACACGGCTCATTTTCGATAGGCATCTAGTTTAGGTCAAGAGAAACAACTGTATCACGTTAGGATGTTGTATATGGAACAGTTCTGAAATTATCACAATAACAAATCATGAATGGATTTTTATTTGTAAAAAGGGGCATAACTCTGCAAAATATTGTCCGAGATGACTCATTTTCGTTAGGCTTCTGATTTACGTGAAGATAAATAGATGTAACAAGTTTGGTTGCCATGCATGAAACGGTTCTGTAGATATCACGGTAACGGACGTACGGACAGCCGTACATGATGACGACAATACCCCTAGGCCAAAGTTGGCCGAGGGGTAAAAACCATGGTACTGTATAACATATTTAACCAAAATTATTATGGGAAGGCTTTCAATTTACGAGAAATAAATGCATGAATGCGAAGTTATGCCTGTGAATAAAGTTGAATGTCTGACAGAAAGGCTTAGAATTAAACGGTATATTTAAACAAATGATGTTTACAAAATATACTGATTGCGTTTACCTCTGGCGAATAACATCACGTGGTACGAGGCGGCCAGAAATGTATCGATATTGGGTACTCTGAATGCTTGTCCTGGAACAAAAGACATTCTTATTTTCTTGGCTTGAATCAGTGGGACTTATAACATGTTTGTCATCTCCGCATTAAGGATTATAAACAATTAAGGGAAGAGTTTCCCCGTAGTTCCCGGAAATAGGAATTAACATCTTCAACTCCGCAAAATTTGACCCTGCAGAGCTACGGCACAGGCCTTGCTTCGATGAAAAGCCACCCCACGAATAGGGAAATGTGACGCAAACTGAAACGTTTTCTAAACTTTAATACAGGAGAAAGTTTATCAAAACTATTTGTCAGTTCATTAGTTGCGAATAAATCCTACGTCGGATTCCGACTTCCCAGACAACAACAACAACACGTACAGTCAGGCTGACAAAAAAACTAACATCGTGGCCGGAATTTTTTTATGTCTTATTTTTCCGAACAGGCTGTTTATCCACTGAATATGTCCTCTAATATTCCGACATTCAACTCTAATAAAGATTCAAATGAAATTCCCTCTTTTAATAGTCAGGCTATTGTTGCTATACTTCGTTGATTTCCTTTGTTTTTCTGAATGGTCGATCGATTCCGAATGTGAGATCGAAAATGAGGCTACGACAAACATGGCCGTGAAAAAGTAAATTTCTGTTTGGTCTGTTTTGTCGCGAGTTCTTCGAGCTGTAATGGGACAAGTTACCCGACCATGCAGTCCTCTTGTAAAACAACAGAATGGATTACTGTTCGTGATAAAGTTGAGTGAGATTCCAGCGTTAATATAGGGTTCCTAAATCAACAGTAATGGAAGTGCCCCACGCCGTCACTGAGACCAGTCCTTCACACAGATTAATGCGGAAGTTAGATCAACATCAAGGCATCACTGTGACTGGAGCGCTCTATGGCACAGCGAGGAGCAAGGCAGTGAGCGATTATCCTGGCTACCCAAGCCATTGTTTAGCAGGGTACATTCGTCCCATTTGCACTCTCACAATAGCCTATCGTCCTATCAATAGAGACTGATTACTACAAACAGGATGCAGCGAGGCGTAAATTGGACCCTCCATGACGTTTGGCATTGTAAAATTGTTGATGGGCTCAATAAAGATTCCAGCTGATCCAGCCAAAGTTTTGAGATTCGGTGGTAAGTACTCTAATTGGGCATAGGAGGTGATTTTTAATAAGGACATTTACATGTCAACAAATTAAAGCACAATTAAGTTCTCCATAAATCAAGTACGATATGATATAAAACAGCATGTAGCTTGTCTTCATTGAATTTACGGAAGGGTCAAAAGTGTCCGAAATTGTGACTAGATTCTGTGAGGTTGCCATCAAATCTACACTGGTAACCTATGGCAACCTATTCCATAATTATTAACCTACTGTCATATTATTAGTGAAGATTTAGCGAGGCTAAGTAATCAAATTTCTTGAGTTGCGTTTTTCCTGAATTTGTGTTGCCATCTATATTGTTTTTTTTTTGTCTTTTTTTAGTTTTCCATACCACAAAGCCTTGTTAACAGCATCACAAAGAACGATGCTAGAAAGATGACCAATGATTTGCTACATGGCTTATACCCAGATGAGTACCTTGCCGCTCATCCATTGACTGGCGGAAGGAGAGCTGGTGGCTTACCAACTCAGCCACCTATGGACCGTGGAGAAATAGACCAAATTACGAGTAAGTAAATCAAGGATTTCAACCTGTCACTGGTTCGCTGTTATGTGTATGGGTTTTTTTTTTCATTTCTGCAGCTGTACTACTTACACCCTCAATTTGTAATGCCCATCGACAACATGTACCGATCATGCAGTTGTAATCAGAATTTTAGTTTTGATAGCATTCCTAAAGATGAGTTCTCACGGTATGACTTCTAGTCACAAATTGTTGAAGTTGACTGTGTTGCAACATGAACATGTCATACAATTCGAGTTGCACGCAACATGTTCTATGCAGTAGAGCATGACCTATTTCATGCGATTAGAATTCAGCAAAGAAGGGGATTTCTCTTTGGAATGGTTACATTGTGAGAATGGTAATGTACCTTAAATATAAACAGCAAATGATGATATTTTTTCCATGAGCCTTATCTCCAAACTCAGAAATATTAAGAACTGTGCATCCTGCGTTCATCAAAAATATTTATGTTTCATGTTTTTAATTTTGCAGAAACCGTGCAGAAGTTTTTTAAAGAAAAAACTGTGGCTGAGGTGCATTATTGCATGCGAGAGTAACTCAACAACGTGGCCAAGACACTGAAGAGGAGACAAGACAAGAGACTACAAACATTATTATAGTAACACAGTTTACTTAAAATCTATTGTATTGCGCGCATGCAGTTTTAAATAGTAACCCTTCAGTTTAAATAAAGTCTATCGTATATTAAGTCATTCCTCTTGTGTTTTATTCACCGTTCTGCTCATCATGACTGAAAACACATTGCTGATGATATAATTTTACACCTATGGAATGGAGCTTGTTTTGTTTAATTCCAGCTTAAAAGGATTGGTATTTTACTTGGATTGAAATCCAGCCAATCAACAAGGCGCCATCACACTTCATTGACCAATCAGATAACTGTATGGTGCTCCTTTATAAAACATACCATGGTTATTACCATGGTAAAAACAATGGTGTTTTGGCCATTTTACCATGGTGTGGTGCATTACCATGGTATTTACCACAGTAGTTACCATGGTAAATACCGTGGTAATGTACAATGGTAAATACCATGGTATGTACCATGGTATATACCATGGTATGTACCATAGTAAATACCATGGTAAATACCATGCCCAAAACACTATTGTTTTTACCATGGTTTTTACCATGGTAATAACCATGGTACTTTTTTATAAAGGTACATATATTTCAAACTGTGCATGCACTTTCCAATGCTTGATTCAACCTTAAGGTGTGTATACTTTTAATTTCAGCACAGACTCACTGTCCCAATGTGCATGTTTCACCAAAATCGGGGAAATTGAATGCAAGATTCAAATTGACTTGACACTTATGAGTTACCATCCCCCAGATTTTGGTGAAACATGCACACTGGGACAGTGAGTCTGTGTTGAAACTCACACCTTAAGCTTGAATCAAGCATTGGAAAGTGCATACAAAGTTTGAAATATATGTATTAAGGCAGTGTGACGTCACTGGACCTAAATATGATTGCAACAGACCAATCTTAATAAATTAAAATCCTATACGTATGCTTCTCTATCGTATGGTCGCTACAGGGTCTTATACACTCCGATCTCCCACCGTGTTTTGTTTACATCTGGGTCTTCAAACTCTTGACCAATCGTAGCCCATCTTCCGTACTCTCTGGTGACATGACTCAGAGTTGATCGATACAGCCGACTATAGGCTCTATAGGGGTATTTCGTATACCTAAATCATGAATATTCCAGAGGTAAAACAAGAAATATCAACATTTCTTTTCGATTCTTGCTTTCGAGATTCACCTTTACTGATTCAATCAATTTTCTGATGAAGTTCCACTATGATGAAATAGAAATATTGCAAAGAAAATACCTGATATACAAAAATAATTCAGTCGCTCGACGAAATTACTTCCACCGCCCTGTTCAGAGCCTCTTCGTCCAGCGACGCTCGGGCAACAGCCACGAGGACCTTTCATGGACAAAATTTTGCAAATATTTGCCAAAATTATCCCCTAATCCGACTGAAAAAGGTAACAGTAGGTACAAAGGTATGTCAGACTTTAAAATGTCTCTTCTAACGAGTCAACTTTTCTGTCAGAAATTTCGCCGATACGTTGTGAAGTCGAGAGGGGTTGATCGCTCGCTCACTTGTTCAGACCCCACAGGTTTCTCATTTCTAGCTGACAGTTGACCAGTTGTGCGCTGCATGCATACTTAGCTCGGATGTGTCGTCATTGCTTTTCCAGGACTTCCCCTATCATAATGCCATCATTCATAGATAGTATAATTCCTGTTTAAAATTCATGTCATTTAATCCAGATGTCTGGCATGAAACAGCACGGGAGAAGATGTCACCTTTTCTCAGTTAGGCCGAGCGTCGAGTTCGGGAATGGAAATGCCGCTGCTGAAACGGATGTGATTGGTCTGTTTGCAGCACTGCATATTCATGACATGACATCACAGAACACGGAGGGAGATCGGCGAGTATAAGATTCAGTAGCGACCATATGATAGACAAGCATATAGGATTTTAATTCATCAAGATTAGCAACAGACCACCACAGAATACCATGCATTATTTGCAGTTTACTCAGTGTAATAAAATCGTAAAAAAAAATACAATAAATATTTTCCCACAGTTTGCAATGGTCCTTCATTTGATGGAAACTTTACTTGAGGGTTTACGATCACTTTAATTTGGAAAGCCTAGCTTTATTTCTTCATGTTATGCAATAATAAGCAGTATATGACCTTGAAAAATATAGGTCAAGGTCAGTCAACTGGGATAGGCTTCTAGTCAATCACCAGTTGCATAAGTAATATGAATTTGGAGACCCTAGCTTCAATCCTTCAAAAAAATATAGCAAATACTATAATTTGACCTTGATAAAACAGGTCAAGGTCAGTCATCTTCAATACACCTCTGGACCTTTGCCAGATGTATACATACTATTAATTTGGAAAGCCTAGCTTTATTTCTTCATGTTATATCATAATAAACAGTATATGACCTATAAAAATAGGTCAAAGTGAGTTAACTGGGATAGGCTTCTAGTCAATCACAAGTTGCATATACAATATAAATTTGGAGAGGTAGCTTTATTCCTTCCAAAAAAAAAAGCAAATACTAGAATTTGACCTTGATAAAATAGGTCAAGGTCAGTCATTTTTAATAGGCTTCTGACTCTTCATCCGATATATATGTGGTAGGAATTCACAATGCCCGGCTGTAATTGTTCTTGCGATATCGTATTCACAGCATGGACAGACGGACAGGCAGACGTACAGACAGATGACACTAATACGATGACAATACTATTTTGCCTGTCAGGGGTAACAAGAGTGACAGCATCATAACAGTAGAAATAACAAGAGTGAGAGCATGATAACAGCAGAAACAACAAGAGTGAGAGCATGATAACAGTAGAAATAACAAGAGTGAGAGCATGATAACAGTAGAAATAACAAGAGTGAGAGCATGATAACAGCAGAAATAACAAGAGTGAGAGCATGATAACAGGCCCGTACGCAGTGGGGGTTCAGAGGAGTTGGTCTACCGTTTAACTCTTTAATCCATACAGACTGGTTGTGATTCACATACATCCAATATGTATGGATAATGCTTTCTTAGGATAAGTACATCAAGAGCTATGTTTACAAAACTTGCTGTCTGGAAACGAAATTTAACTTGGCCACAAGATGGCACAACCTGCAGGTGGATCGACTTGAAAATCTTAAGTGAAATCTTGAGGCAAGATACCCACATACCAAATTTGCAAAGATGTCATTTAGCTTTTTAGAAGTTGTCCGGAACCAAAATTTCAACTTGGCTCCAGGTGGTGCCACCTATAGGCCGATCGGCAGGAGACCAGCTGGTCAATGTGTGGAAATTTGTCAGTTACTTGCCAACGAGCAGTGGTTTTCTCTGGGTACACCAGCTTCCTCTACCATCCAAACCGACTGTCACCATAGGAGTGAAACAACCTTGAGTGTGACATTAAACCAAATCCCCCACCCCCTCCCCCCCTCCCCTTCAGCATGAAAAACAATCCCAAGCGAGATGTTTAGGCAAGGTACCCACATATCAACTTTGGAAAGAACCCGTTTACGTTTTCGTAAGTTATTGTCCATAAACGAAGTTGATCGGATGGACAGACCGCAATACTATAAATTATCCACTTTAGCCCTTCAGGGGGCAATTAGTTGAATTATTTGTCATTTGATAACCAGAGATCATATCACACTTACATCTTTTTCTGTTGTCCATGCTTTTGAGCTGCTTTTCTGTACTTGCGACATCTGGAACACACAAAATTAATCATAAAAATAGAGTGTAGGAAATGTTCCCTCCTGGAAAAGTTCCCCCAAGTAATATTCCCCCTCGTGAACTTTCTCCACTACCATCCAGATTTCTCAAGTGTTAGGTAAAAACCACAGAACATAATATATAAGAAATATGAACATGGTTTATTTCAGTCATGCAATATTATCTTGGTAATGTCATGTTACAGTAAATATATCTAGAGCACTACAATCAGTAAGCTTTATAAAAGCACATAATTTCACGAACACAATAGACAATACACTAAAAGAAATCTAAACTGAAAATATACATGTGAAAACAAGTTGTAAATATGCACCTAATAAATGTACTTACTGTAATAACAGGACATTACCAAGATAATATTTCATGATGACACAAATAAACCACGTTTGTATATTTTTTTTTTATTTTGTTGCACCTAATAAATGTACTTACTGTGACATGACTGACATTACCAAGGTAATATTTAAAAAATTTGTTCTGGGGTTTTTACCCAACATTGAGAAATCTGAAAGGTAGGGGCGGGGGGATTTTTTTCAAGGGGGGAAAATCCTAAGAATAAATTCAGTTTGTTAGAAATTCCAGTAATCAATTGCGGTAGATATTTTGGGAGGAGAGAGAAAATAAAATTAAAGGAGGTTTCCAGGGCTCTTTAAAAAATCTGTCAGAATTCAAGGATTTCCAGGTCCTGAATTTATTTTCTCATAATTTAAGGATATCCAGGACCCATATGAACCCTGTTAAACATGACAAACAGTAAGCTTAAACCATACCTGTAGCTGTGGTCTTGGGTTTTCCAATGATCATCTTTTTTCTCATATCTTCCTCATCATCATCATCACTCTGTTACCATGGCAATGTAAAAATTAAATTGTGAGTATTTTTCTTCAATTATTAGAAAGCAAATTAGTCTGCTGTACAATGTCTAACCATTTATATCACATAAAACACTGACTGTGACCAAATAGAAATGATACAAAACAACTCTCTTAGGAAGCTTCTCCTTACATTGTTCGAGAAAAAAATCTGTTTCAAGTATTTGAATGGTGAAAGCAAATATGAAAAATTTGAAAATCAATTTTCCTATTTCTAAGCTTAAACTTACCTTCACATACCTTATTGCTATCGTGTTCCTACGCGATTGCCTATTGTAACACATTACCACAGAAACAAAATAGTCCCCTGTGCTCCCCAGTGCCCATGCGTGTGTACCCACAAGCCCGTAGGCTGGTTTGGCAACGGGGGGGTTCGGTAGAGAATATTGCGGAACTCCTAATGCGAGCGCCGCAGGCGCGAAGCCCGGCTAGGGGGGTCCGGTATGGTTGGCCATCCCTGCCAGAATTTGTCATTTAGAGGCTGCCTCTAAATAATATATACCATGGTATAAAATGCCAAGCCTGCCATAATTCGTATTTAGAGGCTGCCTCTAATTATTTTGTACCATGGTATAAAATGCCGAGCCTGCCATAATCCCTATTTAGAGGATGGCTGTAAATCGCCAAGCCTGCCACAATTCGTATTTAGAGGCTGCCTCTAATTATTTTGTACCATGGTATAAAATCGCCAAGCCTGCCATAATTCCTACTTAATTCCTCTAATTCATTTTAGCCGTAAGTCGTAAATTTTCGCCTTCTTATTACTTCCACCAATGATATGCGCTTTCACAAATTTGGTGCCATATCTCTACGCTTGTTATAAGTTTACTCATTGGTCAAATTTAATATTCTTGATATGACATCGAGTTGTTTATGACTTACGGCTAAAATGAATTAGAGGCATCCTCTAAATAGGAATTATGGCAGGCTTGGCGATTTTATACCATGGTACAAAATAATTAGAGGCAGCCTCTAAATACGAATTATGGCAGGCTCGGCATTTTATACCATGGTATATATTATTTACAGGCAGCCTCTAAATACGAATTGTGGCAGGCTTGGCGATTTAGAGGCATCCTCTAAATAGGAATTATGGCAGGCTCCGCATTTTATACCATGGTACAAAATAATTAGAGGCAGCCTCTAAATACGAATTATGGCAGGCTTGGCATTTTATACCATGGTATATATTATTTAGAGGCAGCCTCTAAATGACGAATTCTGGCAGGGATGGCCAACCATAGTCCGGGGGCATGCCCCCCCTTAATTTTTTTGAAAATTTAGATGCCATATGGCGCATTCTGGCGCATTTTGACAGCATATTTTCGACATCCGCCAACTGCATTTTTTCCGACTGATAAATTCAGTATATGACTATAATCGACTCGTTGTGTGAATGATAATCTTGTCGACTGGGAGATGGTTAATATTCAACCATGGGAAAACCCCCTTTGATCAAGATTATTATCATTAACTCCTCACTCCGGTGTGGTGGCTAAGAGTGGGGATAAGTGTCCCGTTTCCTATCTTTTTATTGAGTGAAGAGTGTCCTACCTCTGGAGATATCTGGAGAAGAGTGTCCTTGCACTCTTAATATGGGATATTGTTAGCCTCCACACCGGCCTGCCGATATATTTGTGCCATTTCAGTTCACACTTGTTACAATCTGGTAAAGAGATGGATAAATCACGCCAGCAATTCCTCCGATTGAGCCATCCTATTATCAAGGAACTGGTCCATGTTTATTACTGTATATTTCGCCGCTATCTGTCATAAAGAAAATATGTCAACCAGCAAAGACTTGATCACGTTAAGAATAACAATGTACAGCGCCGGCGGAAGCTCCCAAAAAGTGGGGGGGGGCTCGACTTTCATAGCACTTCAGGCGAGGGTCCAGGGGCCGCCTAGGCCCCGGAAGCTCCGCGCTCCTAGATGGCTGTCGACGCATTCTGGCCGATTTCCGGCATACAAAACGACGTATCATCACTATATAATCAACTGCATTTTGAAATTGTTTTTGTGATTTTTTCTCGTCATTTAGAAGAAAAATTGAGTTGATAACTTTTGAATGTAAAAGAAGTATTTTTTCCTTTCCAAAATTCGAACTATACGCAGTGATCTCGAAGAAAGTAACATTTCAGCAGAGGGTTGGAGAGCGCTGACGTGTTTGAAGAGAAATATGTGAACACAAAAAAAGAAATAATATGAACGCAATTTTGATTTCTAAATTTGATAAGCAGATAATCGTCCAATAAAGCGAATGCAATTTCTATGTAAATTAACATCTAAAACAGTTATTGGTCATTGTGAACGGAACAGAAGAATGAGCAAATCAGAGCATTTAACCCAAACAGCAACGTGACCCTCCAGTGCAAAGTCACCGCTCCGTGAAAACCTGGCCTACAGGGCGGCGCGAAGCGCCGCGGGGGAAAAAACCGGCCTGTTTATCTGGTCACATTAGGACCAAAATCATGAAAAAGTCACCCAGCTTTTGTTGAAACTGGGGGCGGAACCCACCCTCTCCTACTGAATGTGTAGCAATGCCAGGGAGGTCAATCGCTCCTGGCCCATGGATGCCCGCATGAAGGTCCTTCCGTGCACTCTGAATTTTTTTTTCCCCGGCAGCGGAACTCGGTCTGCTCTGCGGGGGGGTGCGTACGCACCCCCCGAACCCCCCCAGCCTACGGGCCTGACCCAGAATCCAATCTGTCCGACCACTTCACTTCCTTCTTTCCTATTCAATCGCAGTGTGAATAACCCATTAGCGGGGAGGCTGGGAGGGCCATCACTGGTATGTGAAGATAAGTTTAAGCTTAGAAATAGGAAAATTGAGTTTCAAATTTTTCATATTTCTTGCGCTGTAAAACTTACCTTCACATACCTTACTGCTAGAATATCATAGCAGGACGGAGGGAATAGTGGTCGAAAACAGAAAGGAATCTCAAGCATAGGCGAAGGGGAAAACAGGAATCAGCCAGGTAAATCGAGCGCCATAAACGCATGTAAGATGAGTATATTATGGCTATCGATCTATCACCCAGCCCCGATAAGAGGGCACTGTGAACAGGCTGACAGGCACTAGACCGAAACGTCTTCCCCCCCCCCCTTCTTTGAAAATTGGGGAGAGCAAACACTTACCAACTTTTAAAATTGGTAGACTCACTAGGTCAAGTGCATACATGTCGATGGGTATCAACGGCCTGGGCGCCGCCCGCGGTCACAGAGTGTAGAAATCCCGTCTCAACAGCATCCAATTCCGGAGGTGATGACAGACAGACGCATCACAAACCTCCAGATTACGGCCCTCAAGATGTCAAATGTCGTCCACGGAAATGTCAGATCATAGAAATCAGGATGTCAGTACAGCCCTGATCTGATGAATCCAAACCTAGGAGAGTGTTACCTCCGCAGGTACGTCCGTGTACGCCAAACGAGAAGTTTTGGAAAGCTAGGAAGAAGATATTTTATATTTCCTGCTTTAGAAGAGGGCCCAAAGATGCCGTTGACGCAGGCCCAGAACAAACGCATGTGTCAGCACACGAGAGCGCTTATGAGGGCCCATAACTCTGCCATCACTGAATTATAAACTGTTGGACAGAGCCGGGTTGACGGACTCCGGAAAGTAAGTCATAAAGCGACTAACACTGATGACAAATCCCGGAAGAGTAGAACCCGTAGATATGCTGGGATGACGAAATCCGGTTCATACTCCATGTAACACACGACAATGCATAAATTAGCGAAGTCTGGGGGGAAAAATATGACTAGGTTTTAGTGCCCATCAGCTGCACCAAGCCTTAGACAATAGTTTCCCACATGAAAAATCTGCCGGACTCTCGCGGTAACAAGCTACCAGACTGCAGGAATATAAAAACATTGTCATCTATGATCACAGTAGGTTATTATTTGATGTCGTACATGTAGGCTGAAAGACACTCCTGAAAACGATACAGCGCCAAAACCAGCTCCGAAACTGCAACGTCTGGAATGAATCTCAGTATCCATCCGAAAGCGACGGAGTGAACAAATGACTCCATCCATCCATCCTTCTCCAGGGAGTGGAAGAAAGATTTACGTGGAACGAGGCGTTGACACCTGAACAACCCGAGATATCGCATATCATTACACATACGTCGCTCGCTGAACAAGACCTCCTTTCCTAACCGATACGTTTAAATCGGATGTAAGGTGAAGAGAGGAGCTACTATATGGCGTCCTCGATGAAAACACCCGAGATCGATGGAAGGGCTTCTTTTTCTGGAAGACGTATTACGTGAAGATGCTCTGAAGACAAACCAAATCATTTTCTAAAAGAAAAGCTGGCTGATGGGGAAAACCGGAACTGGGTCAGATAACATGTACTGATGCCACTGACCGGAAGCCGGTCGCCGAAATAGTTGTCATCAGAGTAGCAGCGGCCGAAGAATGTGTCCTCCAGCAAGGATACGCCATAAACGTATGCAAGACGCTGCCATGACTGCTGGGATCGTAGTATGAGAAATATAAACCAGAATCATAAAGTCGCTGAAATTTCTCATAACTGAAGCATTCGACCTGGCGGTCTACGAGTAGCTGTCACCCGGTCGTAAGAACCTCATAGAGAGTTCGACATCACTGTTCCCTGTGCTTGTTTATGAAGGTCAAAAGCTATGATGTCTGACACAACACAAGCGTTGGTTAAGAGAATTTGTTGACTTCCGCTGTAACGAGACGACTGTCAATTCTCGAACCAAATATGTTCTCCAGCCCTCCTCGACGCCGTCTTAGAAAAATGGCTGAGACGGAGGAAGAAACACCGGTCAATTGTTCTCCATGCAAATTAGAGCAGTACAGGTGAAATTTGACCTCCAAAAAGGAAATAGGTGCGTACTGGGACGAACACTTCAACGCCACAGCAATGATACCTCAGTATTGGAAGAAAAGAACAGCATCATTACCGCCGGAATGAAGGCTCTTCCATATTGTCATCCACTTTAGAAGAGGAAAGACAGAAGAGAAAAATAGATTCTGTGCTTACACTACAGGTAATACAGAACTGAATAAGTCCGGGGTAGCTCGGTATGAGACAAGTATCATGGAAACTGAAAGAGTATCCACTGAAGCTTGCCTACCAAACCGATCATGTTGCTGGAACTATTCCGCTGCAAACTGAGGAAACGATGACGAGGCGACGCAGTCTCATACACCACCCTGGACACTCGCCTGCCAGGAGTAGTTTAGCCACAATATGGATGTAACCTCAAGAAGAATAGATAAATCGTAGTTTCTTCCGGTTACGTGACATCGGAGATGAAGTCCCTAGGTCGCGGCAAGCGACTACGTCATCATCGCCGAGAAGTCTGTCATCAATTCCACATTCTCCACCGGAAGTAGAGAAGATGAGGGAATGCGATTTTAACAGAAATGGTTCCAATGAAACCAATCCGTGTCAAGTTTAGCCAGATAACATGTTCTGGCGTAACTGACCAGCGTAATCACAATACCATGATGAGCTGTGTGCGGAAGAAGACAAGTCGAAACAGGTCTCTATAAGAGGATTTCTTTAGTGAAAACGCTCACTATACCTCTAAAGACACAGTCGAAGTGGAATACCCAGAGGATCGATCAGGATCCCATAGGGCAGAAACTGCAGAAGATCACGTATTCTAGGAAAGTACGATCTCTCCTTGTTTCGTTAAGATGACCAAACTCGGCAAGCATTGTCAGAATTTTTTGGGAATAGATGTGACGTACAAATAGTTGAACGAAACAGACCCAAAATGTTTGGTTCAAACGAATTTGATCCAAATTCTGACAATAAGTCATACCTGGAGATAATGCTCCATTCATGACGCAACAGCAACACCCAATCGTCAGGGTCTACATAAGTCATATGGATCAAGGAGGAACCGGAAACTGATGGACGGTAAAGGAATGCGCATGCGCAAACCCTCGTTAAGACCCAAAGACAATTGTAAAGCTGGCTAGAGGGCCCGGGTGAGGCTGTGACACTGCAGAATGAGTTACAATCCGGAGTGAAAACCGGAATTGACGTCATACTGCCAGCTGCAAAGTCATACGACCAGATACCAACGTAGCTAGTTGACAGAAGTCGTAGACAGGAAGGAATGCGCTATGAAGATAGGCAGAACTTCAGGCAGCTAGATATGTATGGCAAGCCGTTTTGGTATTTATTCATTTATTTTTGATATCAAAAATTCTTTTTTTGATATCGAAAATTCTTTTTTTGATATCAAAAATACTATTTTGGATATCAAAAATTCTTTTTTTGATATCAAAAATAAAAGTTTATTTTTGATATCAAAAATACTATTTTGGATATCAAAAATTCTTTTTTTGATATCAAAAATACTATTTTTGATATCAAAAAAAGAATTTTTGATATCCAAAATAAACCGTTTATTTTTGATATCAAAAAAAGAATTTTTGATATCCAAAATAGTATTTTTGATATCAAAAATAAACCGTTTATTTTTGATATCAAAAATAGAGGACCACTTACACCAAACAGGGCCGTAGCCAGGATTTACCGAGGGGTGGTTCGCCTTCACTCCAAAAGGGCACATCATGGGGTTCGCTGTATGGGAAAAGGGGTAAATAGGGGGTTCGCTTCAGTGTTTGAAAAGGGCATTTATATGAGAAAAGTATATAATATTTCCAAAGGGGGGGGGGGGGGGGGTTCGCCCGAACCCAGAAACCCCCCCTTGGCTACGGGCCTGCCAAAACGGAAATAATGCGCTCTCCCTTACCAAGATTTATCTTCCATCTTTGGCTTCATCTCAAAAAGTGCTACCATACAAAATAACTCATAAAAATCATAATGCAAATTACACAAATTCTGTCGTTGGTTGTTCATATATTCAAGCATCTTCACAAGTCCAGGTAAATCCTAAATCCTCGCAGAGGGTTTACCTGGACATTTTTGGTGATTCGAATGAGTTCTTGATTCGATTCCTCCATTGTACAATCCCGTACATTTCATCCCCTGCGCTTGTTTTGAATTGGCATGTCGGTATCCCAAGCCTGCGGGTTTTGCTGGACTTTCGATGTTGATTTCATCCCAACATCAAAGCACTTTGGTCCGCGATGAAATCCAAACCTGTCACCTCTCATACCTCGCAGTGGATTGGCATAATCAGTTAGCTTAGCGCGTTCACTGATTGGATTGATTTAGGGGAAACCTCCTGACATATTTATGTCCAGAACTAGTATGGGTAACTAACCAAGCCAGTGTATCGATTCTAATAGATCGATCGATACACTGGCTCGCGAGGATGATATTCAAGAGCTATCATTCAATCGAAATTTTCCCCTTGTTTATTGATTGATACAATTTCACTCCTCAGTCCCGACACCCGTCGTTTGGCGCCAAAAAAAAAATGGAGAATGGCTGATTCGGGTAACCCAACTCAGGCTAACGCTGTTGTTAGAAATGTTGTACAAAATGCATTGTCAGCTGTACAGGAGGCGAGAGAATCAACAATTATCCGATTAAATACCAAAACGGCGCACATTTATTTTTGATATCAAAAATTCTTTTTTTGATATCAAGAATAAAGGAATAAATACCAAAACGGCTTGCCATATGGCAAGCCGTTTTGGTATTTATTCATTTATTTTTGATATCAAAAAAAGAATTTTTGATATCCAAAATAGTATTTTTGATATCAAAAATAAACTTTTATTTTTGATATCAAAAAAAGAATTTTTGATATCAAAAATAAACGGTTTATTTTTGATATCAAAAATAGTATTTTTGATATCAAAAATACTATTTTTGATATCAACAATTCTATTTTTGATATCAAAAAAAGAATTTTTGATATCAAAAATAGAATTGTTGATATCAAAAATAGTATTTTTGATATCAACAATTATCCGATTAAATACCAAAACGGCGCACATTTATTTTTGATATCAAAAAAAGAATTTTTGATATCAAAAATAAAGGAATAAATACCAAAACGGCTTGCCATAGATATGGGAATAAATCACCTGCTTTCTCGAAACTGAAGAGCGAGATACACAGGGATTCATTCACGTCAGTTCTACGTACCGAATTTCGGTTCGTAGATTGAGTTTAAAAACTCAATTTGTCAGTTCAAAACTGAATTTTTTTGAGTAAAAAATCCATATTTTTCACCAAAATATTTATACTCAATCTGTGTGTTGGAAACTGAATTTTCAAGCTTCGTAAATTCGCAATTTTCAGTCCTGGCCTTTTGAGGTGCTCCACCACGCTCCTAATTTTCTTTTGAGAAGCGTCATTTTCGCGCACCTCGGCTCGTCAGTGTGTGTTGTTGTTGTTACAATACCACCAAGCACTGTTCTTGAGCCGCATTAGGAAAATCTATTTGATATAATGCCTGCCTCACCTCATGACTTCCCAAGAACAGTTCCCCAGTCTTTCCCTGCCTTTATTCAATCAAAGTATACTTTTATAAACAAAGTATTTGCTGCCAACTCCGATGATAAAGCACATGGAAGTTGATGTTATTTTTCTACCTTTTTCACAAAAGAGCTCCAGTCAACTTTGGGACAGTCTTGTACTCATTTAACAAGATTTTGACACACTGTCACTTCATTATGAGCATTTACAAATGTAGTAGGCCACTTATTTACAAAAACTGTATAAATAGGTTTGTGGACAGCCTATTTCTTTACAAACTGCAAACTTTGTCATTGATATAACTTGTGAATAATTGTTTTATTTAGCAAAGCAGGATGCCTGCTATGAAGTTGTAAATTTTATGTATTCTATTTAGTACAGAACTTTGTGGGGAAAAATCACCCTGGTTTGTAAAAAAATTTATATACTCAACTTTAGGGGGAAAAATGCCGATAAATTATATTTTAACTCAATTTGACTGTAAAAAAAACTCAATTTTCCGGACTTCGGTTCGTAAAATCTGGACTTCTATGAATCCCTGATACAGCGGTGAAAATTCGCCAAATCGGAAACGATTGAAGCAATGGAGTGGCCAAGTATCCGAATCCATAAAACAACAACCATTTCGTTGACATCAAAGCAGGCATTTGCACGACCAAAACCAATACGTAGAACGCCGATGTAGTAGTTGATGAACATATGTCTTCACAACTTACGATTGTAAGTTAAGTGTGAAAACAGGATACTCTCAATAGTTGCGTACTCGGCAACAGTAAGTTGTTATAAGTAACAGCAAAATGGTGACATAATCTGTACTTCCTCTCCGAAGTCACAGACACCGATGAGAGATTCCCGGCGTTTGTACGGTCGAAACCAATACGTAGAACGGCGTAGCCCCTTAAAAGAAGGAATGCGCTATGAAGATAGGCAGAACTTCTGGCAGCTAGATATGGGAATAAATCACCTGCTTTCTCAAAACTGTAGAGCGAGCAATGGAGTGGTCAAATATCCGAATCCATAAAAGAACAACAGTTCCGTTGTCATCAAAGTAGGCGTTTGCACGGTCGAAACCAATACGTAAAACGCTGTATATGATGATCAGGTGTCTTCACAACATACGATAGTAAGTTAAGAGTGAAGACAGGAAACTCTCAATAACTGCGTATACGTCACCAGTGAGTTGTTATAGGAAGCAGCCATATGGTGACATAATCTGTACTTCCAGTCCGGAAGTGACAGAAACCGTTGAGAGATTGTCGGCCTAACTCGGTACTTAGGCCGAAGGTGCAGATGAGCAACATTCACTACCTGTGTAGGATAGGTCTAAATACGATACCGTATGCCTCACAGACTAGAGATGGAAGTGAAGATCTGCATAACCGGAAGTCGAATGTGATGTTAGTAGTTGATAACATTCGACATTACCGGATGTGGACGAGCAACCGAAACAATAGGATATGACGAGGCCCTTTTGCATCCCCCCTCTTTCTTCCGTAACAAACAGGTACGGGGGAATACAAGGGCTGTGTATAGCTGAGTATAGGCATGTAATTCTTTACCGTAGAATAAACAGCCCAATGGAACAGGTATTTATTCTTTATCGTAGAATAAATAGCTCAGTGATACATCGTATGTCTTGTATATTCGGAAGCTGAAGCCACGTAAGTTGAAACATGCGCCGTATATAACAGCAGATGTAGATGTGCAACCCTTACTACGTCTCGAAAGACGGAGAACGAAAGTAAACACCCGATGTACCGGAAGTCGAATGTGACACAACCGAAGAATGTAACAGGAGAAGTCACACGACGAGGTATATCGGACTGCAGAAGCCACAGAAGGATATGATGTAGGCCTGTACACCGCATGACGAACAGGAAATGGAGAGTACGTCGGAGCAGTGTAGGAATCAGCCGGTCTGCTACACATCGATGACGTAACCGGAACACTATACATCGATGACGTAACTGGAGAACTAAACATCGATGGTAGAACCGGAACATCATACAACGATTACGTAACAGAACATCACAAGTTGCAGCAAGCCTGTAGAAGGGTGTAGTTGCCGACGTCGGAACATGCGCAAGAACAGAAGCGGAAGTTCCGATGTAAGACAATGATACCGGTAGGTAAGATGATACCGGAAGGTATGATGTAAGAGGTTGCATAAAGATATCCGAGAAACTCGGAATAGACGTAGGCCGGAAGTCATAACTGGACCCAGGCGTACGTGGTTGTAGTACCGGTTGAGAAGCTGCGGGGGTGCTGACAATGGTTGCGGCAGAGCCCTATATAATCTCGGCACATTCAAAAATGAACGGCCAGATTCAGCAAAACCGGATACTGGTGTAATAGTCACCGATGACAGGAAGTGGTGATATTACAGATGCAGCAGAGACATCTCCGTAGTTTGTGTAGACGGCGATGAGCTGGGCTGAATTGTTGATAAATTCTCCGGAAGTGACAAGTCCTTGACAGGGGGGTAGTCACAATCTCCGACTTTATCATCGAAGCTCCAGTTTGCTGAGGGAAGTAGACACAGCAAACCGGAAACATGAGTTATTACAACCGGCGACCTTACGGAAGTGGTGCAATAACGGAAGAAATTGCAGGCACATCTTTCCTCAATTTCTCCGGCATTGTTGTAGAAATATCTTCTGCATGACGAGGCCGTACCAAGGTGTTCGATGCAGCCGAGTACGATGATCTGAAATTGGAAGTAGGGAACAGCATATGCGATCAAGGTCATCTCGTGTACAATCTTGCCTGGATGACGAATGCCATTTTGTACCCGTTACAAACTTCACATAATCAGAAATAGTTGGAAGAATATTTATTACAACAATAAAGGTGTCATATAAACATGAAATTACGTTTAACAGACATAAGAAAAGAAGGCTCTCCATTACACTAAAGATGAGACGGAGAACATAATAAATTTATATGTAATTTTTACATTTTTAAACTGAAACTTACCTTACTGACATATGCGTTCATGTGCAAACACGGATTAACAAGTGAAGAAATTAAAACAATAGCACAGTTCATTTCCCGCCTAATCACCCACGCCAGCACTCAATCACAATAGATCTCCACTTCTTACGCTTAATGTAAAGATCCCAAGCGGGGAGGTCGGGTGAGACCATTACTCTGTCAGTAAGATAAGTTTCAGTTTAAAAATGTAAAAATTACATGTAAATTTATTATATTTTTTACACAGTGAAACTGACCTTACTGACATATGCGAGAATCCCAAAGCAGGACGGAGGGAAGTCAAAGTGACAGCGACTAATGGCGTGAGGATTAGACGGAAGTCAGCAAGAGACTTCATGCTGGCCATAAAACTTAAATAAGAATAGGCTTCCATAAAGACTCAATAGTGACAGGGTCATATAACGGTATCGTAGACACTGTCCCTATAGTAAGCCCAGACCTCCCAGGCTCATCGGCGCTGACATAATGGAAGTTATATACACGTGCCCCCCCCCTTTTTTTAAAAGAAAGTTTTTTATGAGGAAACGTGTTCTTACCATTAAAAACCGATAAAAACACACAGGCCTCTAGTGTCTGTGTGCTGACCCGACCCCGGTGATCTGCTGCGCTGTCACCAGTGGTCCCAAGGAATATAGGTCGTCCTTGATAAGTGTCATGTCTCTCAAGTAGTATGATGCGAAGGTTGTGTGAGATCTCCAATAACAAGCCCTCATAATATCAGTTACCGACCTGTTGGTCCACAATGGCCAGGACGACCCAAGCGCCCTGATCTCATGTGCAGAGACATCACACAACGCAGCCTGCATCGATGACACTCCATCGTAGGCTAACCTAATAGTTTTGGAGAGCCAAGAAGAGATAGTGTTTTTAGATATCTCTTGTTGGCTCCGGGGACAAAATGGTATAAATAATCGCCTTCGCCCAGCACATAGTACTTTAGTGCGACTAATATATACAGTAAGGGCACGAACCGGACACATAAGATTGTCCGATTCTAACCCTGAGGAAAGGAAATCAGCTAAAGCTGGAACTCTAAAATCTCTAGAAGAAGTGTCGTACAGAGATTGGTTCTTGGCTACAAATTCAGGAATGGTAGTAAGTACCACATAAGACCATCGAGAATCATGCCTAATTTCCCTAGCATCCAAAGCGTGTAGTTCTGACACGCGAGCCGCTGAAGCCAAAGCTAACAAAAAAACTGTTTTGTAGGATAGGAATTTCAGATCGGCTGTAGTTATGGGTTCGAACGGAGGTTCTGATAAACTCCGTAGAACTAATGCTAAATCCCATTTAGGAAGTTTTGGTACAGAGACAAGCCTGTCAATCCTAAACGATCTAACCAGAGCTGTTAGATTAGGATCAGAGGCAGGATTAATGCCAGTAGACAGGTTAATAATCCTAGATAATGCTGATCTGTAACCGTCCACCGTAGATGGAGCAAGACCCTTGTCTTGAAACAGGTGTAACAAGAAATCTGCAATCTGCTGAACAGAGGCAGAACGGGCATCAATGTTTCTTCCAGTACACCACTCATGGAAGACCCTCCACTTCCCTTGATAACAAGCTGATGTGGAGGATCGAGTGGAAGCGACCATTCTTCTCGAAGCTTCCCTAGAAAACCCAACCTCAGTGAGCTGATCCTTGAGCACTTGCAAGCGTGCAGATGGAATGCCTGAGGTTTGTGGTGGAAAATTGCTGACTTCGGTTGACGAAGTAGTTTTTCCCAAAGAGGTAGTCGTCTTGGGACGTCTACCAGTAATTCCAGAAGGTCGGGAAACCACGGACGAGCTGGCCACCAAGGGACAATTAGATAAACGACGCACGGATGCGCGCTTATCTTTTGTAGAACTAGAGGCAGGATTGAAGGGGGCGGGAAAGCATATGCTATTAGACCCGTCCAATCCTGCGATAGAGCATCGACTCCCACTGCTAGAGGATCCAGTACAGGGGACATATACAGAGGGAGTTGATGATTCAGGTGAGTAGCGAACAGATCTATCAGCGGTTGTTCCCAAATCTGAGCGATTTGGCGCAGAATGTCTGTGTGAAGCTGCCACTCCGTCGGTATAATCTGATGTTTTCTCGACAGTGCGTCGGCTAGTACATTCAGATGTCCTGGTATGTGTCTGGCACGAAGTATGATATCGTTCTGCCAGCACAGATGGTAGAGTATCTCGGTCTGCTTCAGAAGCTTCGTGGACCGAGTTCCCCCCATCTTGTTGATGTAAGCTAAGACAGTTGTGTTGTCTGTAGCTACCAGAACCGACTGGCCTTTGAGGTCCTGTATCAATAAGAGTATTGCTCGATTGACAGCCATGAACTCTAATACATTGATATGGAGTAACCTCTCCTGCGGAGTCCAATAGCCTGATATCGACTTGGATCCGAGGTGGGCCCCCCATCCTTGCATCGAAGCATCCGTGAACAGCTGATGAGTAGCTTGAAACGGAAGTAGTGTTACACAAGGCATCACATTGAGAGGGTCCATCCACCATGATAGGTGATGTTTGACTTCCTCTGTGACAGGAATCATGGGATTCCTGTGCCTGTGTGGCCAATGCTGATTTAAATAGATCATTAGTGGCCGTAACTGTAATCGGCCTCGTGGTGTGACATCCTGTGTGGATGTCAGTAGACCGATTATTGATGCAAACTGGATGGCAGTGCGGCAAGAATGTCTGATGAACAGTGGAATGTCGCGACATATCTTGCACCAACGAACTTCCGGTGGCCGAGCAATGACCAATTTGTGTACGCCACGCCTAGGAAGTTCCGTTGTTGTGACGGTGTTATCTCCGATTTTTCCTCGTGTGGGAGATAACCCAGTAGTTCGAGGATGTGCCATACAAATGTTGTATCGCATCGGAGTTGTATTCTGCACATATTCCTGATAATGGAATCGTCTAGGTAAAAATGATATTTGATACTTCGACTGTGCAGATATGCCGCCACTGGCTGAAATACTCTGGTGAAGACCCAAGGGGAACTGGCTAGACCGAAAGGTAGGACCTGGAATTGGAAACGGCGAGAACCGACCATAAATCTCAGGTACTTCCGGTAACTTGGATGAATCGGGATATGCAGGTAAGCGTCCCGAAGATCCAAGGAAGTTAACCATTCCCCTTGAACCAGAGCGGTCCTGATGGACCGGAAGGCCTCCATCCGAAAGTGCGGGGGTTTCGTCAGGAAGTCCTTGTTCAGCCTGCGCAGATTTATTATCATGCGCATTTCCGGTGTATCCTTCTTTGGCACAAGGAAAACCGGAGAATAGAACCCGGGGGACCGGTCGTTGACCGGAAGTTCTATTACTGCATGCTTCTGGATAAGTTTGTCCACAGATGCCTGTGTTACCAGAAGGTGTGCCTTCCGTATGGGTATACGGGAGGGCTTGGGAGCAGCAGTAAGGGGTGGATCTATAGTAAATTCTAGGGGGTAACCGTATCGAATAGTACGGATTACCCACGGATCCATCCCCAGTTTTTGCCAATTCCGCCAAAATCCTTGAAGTCGTCCCCCGACCGGGAGACTGGATTTTGGCGGGGCCGGAAGTTGGGGCAATTCGTGGTCCCGCCATGTCATGAGATTGACATGGCCCGGATCGTCACCGGCCCTGCTGCTTTTTGCCACGACCTTTCCCTTTACCTTTATAGTTGGGATTGGTCTGGCCTTGCTGTTGTGGCATGCGACCCGCCGCTTGAGACTTCCCTTTTGGACCGGAAGCGGAAGTAGTCGGTCTAGGTTGCTTGGCTGGTGGACCGGAAGTGTCCGTAGACATACGTTTTCCTGTCCCCATACCACCCGCTCTAGACGGAGGATTAGGCTCAGCCTTCTCCACCGTATCCCTTAGAGACGGTATAATGCCATTAAACAACAGCGAAGATGCTGGCGATTGCTCCTTCAAAGTACGAATGACTATATCAGGAGCATGGTTGATGACTGAAGACAAGTAAGCTTGTTGTCTCAGATGAACAACCATCGCAGCATTGAACGCGGCTAAAGCCATTGCATCAGCATTAGCTTTAGCAGCCACGTTCTGAAGATCCGCCAGTAATTGTAGCTCAGGACTACTACTGGCTGCTAACTGCGAACGCGACAACCTGCTCAACACAGTGGATATGGCCGTTAGAAACCAGTCCATGTGAGAGGCTATGGCTACCCCCTGCCGCGCAGCTTCTTCAATAGTAGAAGACTGCTTATCAGTTAGCGGGATCAAGACCTTGGAAGGGACCTTGTTGCCTTTACATATGTCGGCAAGATCAGGTTCCGGTTCCGCGGCCTTAAAGTCATATGCCGAATCATGAATTCCGTACGCTCTAGACGTGGGCTTCTCTACCGGAAGTGGTGCCGAAGCGGAAGCCGGTCTAAAGAGCGCACGTTTTCCCGTTCTTGTAATACGTTCCTGCATTGTTTTAGGCTGGGCTAAAACCGTATCAAGAACGGAACATAAACCATGAATGGCATCTGACGCAGGAAGTGACGACGTCTGCATGGTAGTTGTCGACGGAGCCTCTGCCATAGTATGTAGGCGAGAGGACGTCGGCGGTGGGGGTCATGACATATTAGGGTACAACTCGTACAGAGCTTCTAGTACCTCTGAATATGAACGTCTTTCCGGATCATGATCACTGTCATTATCCTCAATGGATTGACGTTGCGCGACCCCCTGACGTCTCATCGATGGGTCAGTAGACAAGTCAATCGGATTAGACGATACTACCGGAAGCTGTGTCGGAACCGGGGATGGAACCTGAACAGTACCGGAAGCGGAAGTCAAGAGTCGCCGGAACTGATCTAGTTCAGCTGCCTGTTGTTCCATTCTTTGTAGAATAACAGCAGACAGAGAACCATCAATAACCGGAACTCCCGTATTGATTTGTGGACTGTTAGAGACCCGCCTATAAGGGGATGCAATAGGCCTAGCCCACTGCATTTCCGGAAGAACCGGAAGTCTCAACCCACCGGGGTTTGTCACAACAGGCCTCCTTATAGTGGGACCGGAAGGACGAAAAGTCCTAACCGGAATCCCGGAGTTAACCATACCGGAACCCGCAGGCGACCGGAATTGGCTGACAGGAAGTTGATAATGAGCCCTATATGGGTTTATGACACCCGACCCAGAACCATTCTCAGTCATAACCTGTTGTGACTGGAACAATGCCGTATTGTTTCTATTAACACTCTGAGGTATTAAGTGTGAAACTGGCATTGTTCCTGCAGAACAATGACCTCGATCTCCTGCGTTTGTCAACCCAAAGGTGTTCAATTGCAAGGGATTTAATCCTACCCGGCCTTGTGTGATAACTCCCGTGACTGGGGTATTACGCAAGGTCGTGGAGTTTACTCCTGGTAGGACCATGGATATATTGTCTCTATATCCACCAGAGGTATTGTCTGCTGTGCTGAAATTAACTATACCTGGTATTACGCCAGAGTTATTTGCAGCACCACTTACCATGCCTAAGGCTGCCCCTGGAGCAACAGGGAGTGTCGAAATTGGTTGACGACCAACAAACGACACCTGGGAATTTTTAGATATCGGGGAATTCCCAGCGGGAGTCCCCCCAGTGATATCATTCCCAACAGCACATACGGGCGTACTTACGACGTCACCAGTGATTATGCCCGGAGTCAAAGTGGTCCTCATCTCGGATTGCGTCTCGGCTTCCATGGGGGACACACTTTCGGGAAGATCTAGTTCCACTGTGACCTCGGCTGACTCTCCCGTACCTTCATCTAGGACGGACCCCAATACTTTTACCTGTTTCTTCCTTTTACCTGTGGACAAATCAGAAACAAAAGTACTAGTGCTTGGCGCAATACCTTTATCTAATAAAGAACGTAAAGGGCCCATCCAAGCACTGCCAATCGACGCAGGCTTCTTCGCCGTCCCATTTTCAATAAAATGGGAGGGCGGAGTCATGATATTAGTCTCCGACATTAAACCAGGGGGAAGGGAGCCCGCCCGAGACCCGGTCATTAAATCTTGAAATAAATCATCGGGCCATTGTTGGCACTCCCGACATCTATGGGTACAATCACAAGCAATATTGCCTCGACACGCAAGACAAACGGAATGTAAGTCGGTCGTTGATTTAGACTTCCCACAGACGGAACAGAACATAGAGGCCATTATTTTATCGACAGATATACACAAGAATACTTCCCAACTTGATCTTTTGTTGCTTTGTAGACTTGTAGATGATGTTATCACTCGTTGTAAACGTAAAATCCTTCCGTAATACGCTGGAGCTTTACACACGATCTTTACAGTAGCTAGCTAAGTAAAGAAGTGCAGATCTATTGTGATTGAGTGCTGGCGTGGGTGATTAGGCGGGAAATGAACTGTGCTATTGTTTTAATTTCTTCACTTGTTAATCCGTGTTTGCACACGAACGCATATGTCAGTAAGGTCAGTTTCACTGTGTAAAAAATAATACAATTTCTCGGCCCCGCCAGACAGGGAGACGACAGAAATACACTAGCACATGAACCGACAAGATATTTCCCTTTGTCAGAAATATGCTGACGGGACAAAGCTCATTCCTCTTACAAACTGGTCAAACCAGTTTCTCCCGACACAATGGACCAGTCAAAAGGTGCCCGTAGGCCGGCTTCATAGACCACAACGCAGACAATAGAAGCCATTTTATTTGATTCAGAGATGATTTGAATACTTCCCGACGGGTGAGATTTCCAGGCCCGGTAGGTAATTCAAGAATCACAGAATCACAGTACATGTAAATCCAAGGTATTAATCCCAGGTAGAATCCGAGGTAATATCCAAGGTAAATTCCGAGGTAATGCGTGGTAAACTCAAAGTAGATCCAAGATTTTTCAGACGAAATTGAGAACACGTGTTTCCACTACGACTTGTAGAGGAAAGAAGGAAGTGATGTGGTCGGACAGATTGGATTCTGGGTACTCACGCATGGGCACTGGGGAGCACAGGGGACTATTTTGTTTCTGTGGTAATGTGTTACAATAGGCAATCGCGTAGGAACACGATAGCAATAAGGTATGTGAAGGTAAGTTTTACAGCGCAAGAAATTGGTAATTTTGTCAGAAAAACCCAATGATTTGTTAAAAGAAAATAACCATTTATCGCGAATCAGTCGAGAAACATTAAAGAATTGTTCTCAGTGAAGCGTGAGTGAGTGAGTGAGTGAATAGAATTTAACGTTGCTTTCAACAATATTTCAGCCATATCACGACGAACCAACTAAGCATCACCTAGCCCAGTTGTGTTCCTGCTACTTCAAAGAAGAAATCTTTGAAGCAGCATGGAACCAGACACCCTCCATCCACCCTATAAAAAACTGAGGACAGCGCACAAGACACATACAGGGCGCTTACATGGTGCGATAAAGACAAGTGATATTACAGTGCTAGACATCACATTATCAAGTTTCTGTTGCTTCTCAGCAAAATGCATTGAAGCAACAGGAACCCATTCCCACCCAACTACCCACTTCTCATTGAAGATTAAAAACTGGCTGGATTCTCGGTTTGGTTTAATGGTAGTCAACTCTCACACCAGTGATGGGTAGTTTGGGCAGTCAGTTGTTCAATTCTGATTATCTAGGGTTTATATTCATTAATCTTGCATAATTGAAGAAAGCTGCTTATGAAATTGTGATATTGAAAGCTCAGTCTCCTTGACAAATCGTGATGAACCCGATAGATTAGTATTGCATTATTAAAGTGTAACTGTGGCACTTATGTAAGTTTATGCCATATTCAAGGTGACGATGTGAATAACAAAACGTAATGAAGTTTTCCCCAAACATTTCCCTCGTATTCTATCTTGGAGGATTCAAAGGCAGATTTCTACAGTGAGAGAGAAATTTGCGCTGCCTCTTTTGACGTCAATGATGACATTAATGACATATTTCGAGTGTGCTGCACCGTCTGCAGGACGTCGGAGCAATGCAGAGAATGAAACAATTTTGTAACAATGTTGCGTTGTGACGTGGTTTATCGTTCGATAATAACGTCACAAGTTCTGACACGCTTGTGGCGTGTACTATAATAGCATTAATAACACTGAAATTGTTAAAAATTAAAGTTGTAAAACAAGAAAAAAGGTATAAATTCTATAACTTGGAAGATTATCTTGGATATGACGTAAACTTGCAAAAGTACCATAGTTACAATTTAAAGTGGCAGATGCAGCTCAATTTTACGAGACCATATACTTTAATATGGCCCCCTCACACACATCAGCATAAAGAGCTGTTAGCATGTGAATGATGCAATTGAATTCATTCGCCTCCAGATGGTTTCTCAATCAAAATTTCTTGAGATTCTCCCAATCAACAGAAAACCATTGATTCTCGATGGGTAAAAAAAAAGAAGAAAAAAAAATATGTGGACTAAATCAAATGAGAACTGGGTTTATTATACTGAAATTCACTCAGAGTATTCCCGATAGCATGTTCTTCAAGAAAACCAAAGAAAATTCTTGACTAATAGAAAAAACAATTTATGGAAATGCTTCCCTATAATTCAACCAATTGCATTTTCACACCCCAACATATAATTGGACCCACAATCAAACATATGAGATTGGGATGTTGGTGAGATGACACCCAATAACGAGAGATCCTGAAGGATCTTGGCGCCCACCATTGTCTGATAATTGTAAGCTAATGACAAGAGGATCTTTTTGTTCATTGCTACTAAGACGATTGAGTTGTAATTTTGTTTACAGAATTTCGAATCTGAGCGAAAAAGATCGAAGGAGGGACACCGGAAAACACCAAGATATAATCTCTCTAAGTTTCAAGAGTTTCAAGATTTCTAGAAACTGTACTTATGTCGGTTGTTATAGTACAAGAGAAATGAGCAAAGTTAGTCTGAAAGTGAATGTACATGTATGGAGGATCCTTGGTCTTCATTTTGTAGTATTTTTATTTTATTTATTTTTCTGCATGTCATCATTGGGTACTGGAAGCGAAGAAAAATCTCTTTGACACTTTGGCATACTTAAGATTTTATAATTAGGAACGAATGCTGATGTTCTGTTTACTGGACTAGTTTGAGATATCTCTTTTAAGATACCATGCTCGAAAATAGTAAGATGGTACAATACTTAATACTGGAGGGATCTGGTCCGCGCAGTAATGTTGAAACTTCGAATTTGAAAGTGTCTGAATCCTGATTATTTCCCTTGGATCGAAACATGCAGTAGTTTACAGTTGTTAATAAAGCCCGAGAAGTAATCTGCGCGAGCCAGCCGACGCGAGTGCTTTGAGATAGGAGCTACTGTAAAGGAAGATAACCTAGTTACCCACCCCGAATTACAATCAATAGCGGTGAGTGGAAAAATATTGGACGACCATGTGACCGTGATCACTCGTTTTCATTGGACGATTTTGTCTGAAGCGGGATAAATGCACAACCACAGGTGTCGTCAGGATTTCTTGCTCTATGCTTAATTATTGAAGAGCTCAGTTAGTACTGCGCTGTACAACATAGCAAAATAACATACAGTTGAGAGATCAGAGGGGGTTGTTCTGAACTAACGATCCCTCCAACGACGCCATTGACAACAGACTGAGGTTACGATGATCTGTTGAAGCAATGCTGTTTATGACCGGCGGGGGAAGGAAGACTAAGTAGTTGATGGCAAGAAGCAATTGGACAATCTCACTTTGTGATAGATTTCTGTCACCATGTGCATGAGATATGGTAGTAACAATTAGTGATAAAATGACAGTTTGTCCTGGTGATGTGGGAAAATACAGGTCAGTTTTGCTGATTTTCAATAGGCTTGTGCTCCGTAACCACTGGCATGATGTGTGCTGTAAGTTTGGTACTCCTTGGCATAGTCATTCTTGGAATATGGTGGCAACATGAAAATCGATCTACATGATGACAATAGCCAAGATTAAATTTGATCAAAGTGTAAAAATAGCTGAGAAAAGCTATAAAGTACCTGTATAAGTCTGAAATTGTGGGTTGGTGGGGTCCTTCACAAAACGAGTTATCGCAATCATGAAAATATAGGAATATGGATGCTTTCTTACTTCGTCAGGCTTTTCTGGATCTGTTTCACTCGTTGAATCTGAAGCTTTGTTGTCTGGTGACTGTGGAGCTGTGTCCTCCACCGACTGTGGAGCACCATCCTCGGCTGGGTGGGAAGCCTCATCCTCAGATGATTGTGGAGCCTCATCCTCATGTGGTTCCAATGCCCTATCCTCAGGTAGTTCCACAGCCCCATCCTCTGGTGATTGTGGAGCTTCATCCTCATGTGGTTCTAAAGCCCCATCCTCAGGTAGTTCCACAGCCCCATCCTCTGGTGATTGTGGAGCTCCATCCTCAGGTGATTCCAAAGCCCCAAACTCTATAGTCCCATCCTCCGGCGATTGTGGAGCCGCCTCATCCGGAGGATATTCTGTCATCTCATCATTCGACATCATGCAATAGAGACCTTTTTACCACCTTTGACCGAGGTATTTAGTTTCACAGTTGAAACATAGATCTCTAGTAATACCTACAGAAGAAGAATACCACCCTGTGAATATCAGAGCAATCAAAAAAATTCAAAATTCTTTAAACATGTGAAAAATAAGATTGAGTGAATACGACTTAATTATGTCACTTTTAATAATATTTCAGTCATATCACGTTGTTTGGGTCCTAATTCCTGTCACACCGGGGACCTCATGGGTGAGGTTCTCTTCCTATTTACACCCAGAAACTCCATGGAACTCCATGAAACTCCATAAACGATATCTCACTATCCATCCTCGTGAGCCAGGGTATTGATCGATCTGTTGGAATCGATACACTGGATTGGTTAGTTACAAATACCCGTCCTGTAAATAAATAGAACAAGTGATTGCCTCTAAATTAAACCAATCAACGAACGAACTAAGCTAGCTGATTACGCCAATCGGCTGCAAGGTACGAGATGTGACAGGTTTGAATTTTATCATCTGAACTACTTTGATGTCAGGGTGAAATCGACATCTGTTCAAAGTCAAAGCAAGAACCGCAGGCTTGGGCTACCGGCATACAGTTCAAAACAAGTAATTAACCTGGACCTGTGAAGATGCTCACTATCATAAAGATATGACTGCTAAGATTTCTCAAGTGTTTTACGATGACATAGTTATATCATGTGACTAACATGAAATTTGACCATCTATTCCAGGGCAAGATATCTGAATGAAGATTGTTATCTGCTAGAGACAAAAAATCATGAATTGTGAAATCTTAACCAAAATGCTAGAGCTACAGATTTGCGAGAATGTGCAAGTACTTTGTGGGTACTAATTGACTGAAAGAGGTGTTGTTGGCCAGAGTGGTCAGTGGTTGATCAACAGAACAAGATCATATGACATCACTTTGTCATGTTCCATGTTACCTAATGATGACTGTGATTAGATCCCAAAGTTTGGCTGAAAGTTTTGTGTTTTAAGTCCCAGTTGGGGGTATCTTCGGCAGTTATACTGGGATGAGGTAGCACGACCCTGTGGTCACTCTCATTTTGCATTTTTTGTATGGGAAAGAACTCGGACCCTAGCCAGACAATCGCTTAGAAATTATCGGTCGTCTGGTCCAGATTCAGAGATACAATTTTCATCGATTACACCCAATCATACCTGTAAAGGCATAATTATGCCACCGTGCCATGGGCGGTAAAATCACATGTATGATCATCCATAGGTGGCATTTAAAATGAGATCATCTCAACAGAGGTACCAGGTATGTAGAATGCAAAATCATTGTTACAAAATCTACATATGACGGCATGCTTCTATCCCAAGGTCATACCCAAGTTGCATGAATGCAGATGTATTGACTGACGAATAAATTAGATTAAATTGTCCAATGCATTGTACAATCTCCTAGCCTGTAATAACATGGCAGGGTCAGAATACCCAGAGCAGACACCTGTTTTTTATGTGCCCATGCTTATATTATGTTATATGTCATTTAAACTTGATTTATTAACTTTGTCTTGCATCTTGCAAAGTGTAGCCTGGAACTTTGTTATGGGGCAGTAATGTTGAATAAGTTGGGCTGCATTGACAGATTTGTAGATTTCATCTTGTATCATGCCGTTCAGGGGTCGAAATATTCCAAATAATTTACCTGTCATATGAGACAGGTGACCAAAATGTTTACCGGTCACCTTTAAGAATTACCTGAACATGCAATCGTTGAAATTGTCACATACATGTAACTGAACTCGAGATTAATGACAAATTTAGATGTTGCAAGACACTAATAAATTAATGACACCTTGTTTACTTGCACTTATTAGCAGGTGTTTTGAATGAATTTTGTTGAAGATATATTTTAAACACCAAAACAAAATTATTGACTACCTGTCAATAGAGACAGGTATTTTATTTCTCTACCCGTCTCTTTCAAAATTTACCTGTCAGACACAGGTAGACAGGTGTAAATTTCGACCCCTGCCGTTTAATATGAAAATCGGTCAAAATATCCCAACTAGGATATATTCCAATATCCAAACTTAGCTTTAATATCCAAGTGGGATATATATCTGGGTTTGTCCTTTGCTCTGATCTGTGGATTGTCGCGATATAAATAGAACAATTCCGGGGAGCTGCCAGTTTAACATAGCATGACATGTGGCTCACACTGGCAATAGCAATGATTGACTACCAAGGATGGACACTCCCAAAAACTGCAAAATTTGGGGCCAGTTGAATCTTTGACACTCATTTGTGGGCTACAGTGCTGATTCATGTTTTAATCTTCTTGGAGGTTTACTGAAGACTGTGGGACAAACAATTTGATAGTAAGTTGATTAGTTTCAAATAAATCCATCACTGAAAAAGTATCCAATAACTGGGCGCAAACTTTAATTTTCATACCGTGAATGGTCCCTGCATTTCAACTATTGTCAGTCTCTCCCCATATTTTTTCTTCAGTATTTTTTATGACGATTTATCACCAAAGATGTAGTCTTTTATCCAATGTTACTTTTTCGGGTGTAGGACAAAACCCCCAGCGGACAAAACCCCCCAGGACAAAACCCCCACCGGACATAACCCCCACCGGACATAACCCCCACTGGACATAACCCCCACCGGACATAACCCCCACCCCACCGGACATAACCCCCACTGGACATAACCCCCACTGGACAAAACCTTAGCAATAAAAGAAAAAACATGGTAAATGATAAGATCTCAAGACAAAGTTATTTGATGTTATAACATATTTATTAATGTTTCAATACTTGTGTAGCCTACTGTACATGCTAACCTGTTCTTACATGTACATGACCAATAATTGAAAGTAATTCCAGTTTCTCACTAGCACATTTTTTCACCCCAAACGAAGTTTTTCACTAGCACATTAGCACATGATTTTCAGTAGCAGATAATGGAAGATCTTCTATAAATCCTTACTTTGATCATGAATATATCACAACAGATCCACAGTTGAGTGAAGATTAATGGTCCACTCATAGATCTGCCAAGTCTCATGGAACGTCCGTGAGTTACAAGAAATCTGCTCTGATGATCTCATGGAAAATCTTTTTCGAAATTAATATGGGATAATTGGGAGTCTCATGGAATTCAATCCAGATATTTAACACAGAGTAAATAGAGATGTCAATTACAGGAGAAAGTCTCACGTAATTCTGATACCATAACTTGGCAGCTCTGCACTCATATTTAGTAATTGTTTTAGTGTACACCAGTCATTGTAATCCTTATAGCTGAAATACACAAAAAATGACAAGGATCATAGAGAATATATATTTATGACTTTCTATACTAAAAATTCTGTCTAAAATAGCTATTTTTGGGTGAGATGGGGGTTTTGTCCGACTTTCCAATTTTGGGGGTTTTGTCCGTGGGTGTTCTGTCCTAGGGGGTTTTGTCCGTGGGTGTTTAGTCCTAGGGGGGGTTTTGTCCGCTGGGGGTTTTGTCCGAATCCCTACTTTTTCGGCCATATACGTGGTTGCATGGATGACCTGCAGACTCGTATTCATAAAAACTGAAAAAGTGTCCAATAACCGGGCAGTCATCCTACACCTCTAGGGCGGTGGAGGGGGTTTTTCGTTCACTTAGTGTTCAGCGTGATCTGTAGTCTAAAATAAATGGAGCATGCATACGAAAATTACACTGATTGGTAGCTCTGCTTATGTGTTACTAAAGTGTCCAATCAAAAGAGTGAAAATCTAATTCACAGGGGAGAGGAGTATAATTATGTAAACAGTAGAGCTGGAGGTAGAAACCGATCAGTGGAGGCAGTTTCCGATCACCCCTAATTTTTAACATGAAAAATTTGTTTTGCAGCTTTTTGTGTTGTGAATTTGTTAAAGCACTCATTATTCTGCAACTTAGAGTGATACAATCATTAAATGTAATGATAATTAATATTATTCAACTGTTTTATGTAAGTGCCTTTATGCCCCACTTTTAGAGATACTTCTCACTGGTACTTCCCATTGAAATAACATGAACCGAACCAAAACTGCCTCCAACATTATGACTTTTTTCAGTTGAGATATTTTTTCCTTAAAACGAGTAATTTTTATATCAGAAGGATAAAGAAATTATTTTACAAAGGAATTATTTACCCAGGCAGTTAAGCTAAATGAGGGAATAACCGACTTCAAAAATATTTCAAGTCAATGTGACAAATGGAAGGGATGAAGTAAGCCTATAGCTTATCTCCCCTTTTTAAGGCTATCTGGAGAACATTTGCACGGTGGGGTGCATTACTTCTGAAGGGGTAATTCTTGTGTTTTTCATGGAAAATTTCCCTGGAGTCTTAACTGTGGTAGGGTAGGAATCCACAGAAGCAATATTTGGTTGTGAAATGTTGTACTGATGCTAAAGATCCCAAAACAAGACAACATCTAAGAGGGTGATTGAAAACTACCTCCGATCGGAAATACCCTCCACGACCCTACAATACGCCGATATACAACATACAACTTCGATATGGGGGAGAAATGTTGTGCAAATATATTCTAGTATTACTGCTATAAATGGAAAGAAATTACCATAAATGGAAAGAAATTATAACTGCCAGAACAAGGCCTTAAATCCTATTCACTCTGTTGTTGTTGTTGTAATCCTAGGCAAACTCACGCACTCAGTCTGACCTGTGGAATGACCCCTTTTGGACAACAACAACGACACCCGTTTTTTATATTGTTATAATCATGCTGGTGATACAAGACTCACAAAGCAAATATCAGCTACATTACCACCGAATTATGCAAAAGCAATTAATAATCAAACAAATATGAAACACTGACATCTCATTCGCCACTAAAAGCGCTAACAGAGACAAATAAATAAATTTACGGTATTTCTCACAATTTACCACACGTGAAAATACAGAAGAGTGAAACGGCAAGGGAGGTAATGCACAATAACAAAGCAGGTATAGCCTTTTGCATTGGGCCCTGCTTCGGATTGTCACAGATAGCCTTTCCCGCCCTTTGGGACGCTTCATTTTTAACCAGGGGATTCCGGTCAGTAGGCCACAAAAATGTTTGGTCCCCCCAGACTGAATGTGTAAATATTATGGTCCCCCCCAAGAGCAGACAAAGACAATTTTGGTCCCCCCCCCCCCACCAATTACTCGAAAATCAGAACGTCAAGGTCCTATCTTTTCATGATGAACTAAATACAAGATGTGGACACTTGAGCAACTAAGAAAATCTAATGTGATGAAGATGCTAATGCAAGTACATGGCTATATGATCAGTGGCGTGGGAACATACGTGGGGTGAGTCATTCTACCATTGCGGTATATTTCGTGTCCCTTGGGCCAGAAAGACACAATTATTTTCAGAATTAAAAATAAAGATATATACAAACTTAACTATTGTTACTCTGCAATAAAAACACAAAATGTAACTTAAAATACAATGGAATAGTTATTTCTAACTGATTTGTATTGTGCTAAACTAAGCTTTTTTGGTGTCCCAAGTGAATTTCCTTGTTATTTTAAATACATAATATTAATTTTATTAGTGGATTTAAAAGTTTATACCTGTGTTAATACATTCTTTTGGTTGTTCTTTTTTAACAGCAGTGACCATTAATTTAACATCAACTGAAATTATTAGAATTTATGATGTATATTTCCATGTCCCGTGTGTCTCTGTCAACCCTGTTACTTTCTATTAAATCCACTTGTTATACGGAGTTATCGGACCTTGATGCGTTAACTCCACCACTCGAGGTCGCTGCATACCAAACGGCTGCTCCAACTTCCGCCGGAGGGTCAACTTCCGCCGGAGGGAAATTTCAAATTTGAGCAGCTAAGTAAGTTCAGATTTTTCATTTTTTGGTAGTTTTCACGTATTTAGTACTCGAAAATGTAATGAGAAAATGTTCTCAAGGGGACGTGTTAGCAATTCGTGTGAAATTTTCAACTCGTCCTTGTATTATTTTTTAATTACAATTCATTTTATCGACATTAAGAGCTATATTGCAACATAACAGTGATTAGATGCTTAAAAAATCATCTATTTGTGTATCATCCGCCAAATAAGTTATAGATATATGAAGAGTAGTTCCTTAACAGCAGGCTGATAGCTTGTAGTTTCAAATAGTTCAATCTACTTCGGTCACTGTTAGTTTTTCTAGCTCATGCATGTTCGTATATGATACAAATACCGCCGGAGGAGCATGTCTCGAAGATCTGATTACCGCCGGAGGATCTAATCTCTATGCGTTTGTGTATGTACACGATCAGGCCACTTTATTATATGTTAACCATGCAGAAATAGCCATGATCATCACTAATTTTATCCTCGACATTTACGCTCCATCGTGCCAACTCGTGTATTGGCCTAGGTGTTCTCATCAGCAGTTTGTCACCCCCTAAACTGTCGATGAAACAGCGATATTTCTGACAGTATGAGGTATACAATCTGACGCCGTGAGAATGTTGCGATTGTGTATCCGTCAGATACAGTCTAGGTATCGGATAACCCTCAAACACTTTTGAGAGCATTTATTTAAGGATAGATAGAGGGTCAAAATTTGTCACTTTTTTATTACTTCATTCAAATATTCACTACTTCCTCTAACATTTGGTGAAAAAATGAGATAAAAATTATAAATAGAAGTGCTTTAATATTAGGATTGAAAATTTAGTTTCCGAGGCCCTGGAACAATTAAACAGATTGCCTTAGCTTGTGTTTGGCTACTATTTTTTTTGTCTGTTAAATTTCCCTTTCCAAAACTCATTTCCGCAGTATTATGGTAAGCTAATTATCTATTTGTCCTACTTATTTACATTAATGTACCCCCTTCTGATCAAAACCATGCAAACATCCTTATTTTTGTTTCTAGTTATGACAGTGACACTTCACTCAGACACCCGCCGTGAAGTAATCCATACAGGTGTGAACAAGTTTTAGCAGGTTTTTAAAGTTTAAATTGGACTTTAAACCGACTTGATGAAAAAAACTTAGTGTAATAGTTATCCAGAATAAACAGGAATTCGAGTAGGTATCATTAGACAGATTAAAAATGTATTTGACAATAGAATTCAAGCAAAAAATAGGGATTAATTCATCAGTTGTATAGCTGGACACATTTTGCCCGATTTCTAGCCTTTCATTTTTGTACAAAATCCGAAATTCAAACGTTTATTTCTCGAAAAGTATCCATGCTACGCTTTTGAAATTTGGCATGCTTGTTACTTATAAGGTGATCTAGAAAACCTTATCTCACTTTTGTAAGGTCGGCTTCGTTTTTTAATTATCCAACTTTTAAGACAAACGACCGTAAAAAAGTACATTTTTTTCAATTTATTTTAGTAAAATAGTTATAAAAACAAAACCAGGCAAAAAAAAAAAAATGAGATAAAGTTTACTAGTTCGAATTGTCTCCTACCAAGGTATACCATCAAAGTTGAAACAAGACCAACAGTTTTCATGAAATTTCAATTGAAAAATGGACGCTACTGTTTTCATTTTAATTTGTTAAAATTGAAATATTTTCTACACAGTAGCAGCGTCAGTTATACAAATCATATAGTTGGAATCCCTACGATGTATACTTTCATAAAATATATAGTTTATTATGGTTATGTTGTATATTTATTGATACCGACGACAAATGGTCATGGGGGTGCAAAAACTGCCTCTAAAGGGACAGCTATCCTTAAAGCACCATTGAGCGTTTCTGAACAAGAAGTACCGTAATAGATAAAAATTTCTGAGTTTATTGAGTTGTTTAAACTACACGATTTATGGAAAAATTAGGTAATAAAGCTAGGTGGCAATTCACTAGGTTAGCGTTACACTATGATGAAGATCAAAGCAGTGATGCGAACAATGTGACGAGACAATAATAACATAATGACTGAAAATAACCACGGCATGTGCAAGAAACCCAGACGCGGGCGTGGCGTGCACACGCACTGACATTCCGGCTCACGTACGGCTCTCCAACCGGTAACGTATTTACCCCTACAAAGTTTCTGCAATATATCACCTTCCTTATGCTACAAATTAATGTAATTTATGATTTTATTTGTCGGATCTAAATTCGATTTAACCGAAGTAGTAGTGTGAATCCCTTCTCCATGTTAAAAGAATGGGAGAATGCCTTGACCGACAGCATAGGTCTACAAAAACCGATTGATTTCACCCTCTTGCATTACCAATGAAACAGTTATTTACCCTTCACCAGAAAGACAAATGTTTACCTGAAAAATTCATGTAATTGTATTTGTGAATAAATATGAGAATTTACGTCAAAACACTTTTGAAAGAGAGCGAAATTCAGCTTTTTGGCGGAGTCACGGTCGGCTGAACACCTACGGTTGTGTCTGATTGGACGAAAGTGAATATGCTGGACAGCGGCCTGACGTCAACATATGGTCAGCGTATAGCGTGTGCGAGTTTAGTCTCATTGATTTATGACCGGCTTTCTTTGGTAGGCCTTATGTTTAGAACGGATCCAGGCGATGATAGGGCCCAACTATTGTGATTCAAGCGAGATTTAGGCCTCAGACCATAAATGACGAGGAGTTGTGTGTTTAACTCCGTGGATTTAGTTTAAAGACGTTCCCCACCTTTGCTGATGCGCACAACGTCGCGCATGTATTTATAGCGCGAATGCCAAATGACGTTGCATTAGGTAGTCTCCCTTCGATCACGCTGATAACAGCACACGCCATAGCAACATCAATTGATTTCCGGCCACTTTTAGAGGAAATCTGCGTCAAACGATGTTAGAAGTCAAACGAGTTCGGTGACCCCATTATTGGATGGGAATAATTAGCTATAGGCTTTAACAGTCAGACAATTCCATGAGCAAATTATCATTGAATTCAGATGGAAATGGTCCAGTCTGAAAGACAAAGACCACGTGAACATGAGCAGCGCACATTGATATTCGGTGGTGTGTGACAATTTTTGGAGCAAAATCGTACAATTTAAATTTCATCATTTTTTTTTTACAAATTAGACAAAAACGCCCCATAGGTGGCGTCATGAGCTTGAAAGTGAGTTCGATGACTTAGTAATTTTTTTCTTGAAATGAATTTGTATATTTCCAAGGTACATCCGTGCAAAATTTGGTGAAATTCTGATGATGATTTCTTAGGGTGAGGAACGTCCTTTTATTGGGCCTAAAGATTGTGGTTCAAGCCAGATTTAGATCTCAGACCATACACTACGAAAAAAAATTGTGTTGAAGCCATTTTAGCACCAAAATGGTGTTGAAAATAACACAAATTGTGTAAGAATGAACACTAATTTGTACTGAACTCAACACAATTTTGTGTTGATATATTAAGTTAAACACAAAACCATGTTGATTTCAACACAAAACATTTTGTGTTGTAGCCATTTTAGCACAAAATTGTGTTAAAACAACACAATATTTTCCGCAGTGTAAATGGTGTGTTTAACTCAGTGGATTTCGCTTTAAAATAGTATCTTTTTCATTCGTTCGATGGATTCAGTATTGAGTGAGGACGGTACATTCATTTAGCTCGGCCAAGAAGAGACAGTGGTACTCCGGTGGTAATTGTATCATATTATTATTGACTCCGGCGGTAGTCAGATCTCACTCCGCCGTATGTTGTATCACCACTTCCACACAGGTCATATTCATGCGTCTTAAAATCATCAAAATTCTTCCTTTTCACATATAAATATCATCTTGCCATTAAAAGGCAACCTCGTTTTACATAACGATCGTAGGTATATTCTTGATTAATTAGATAAAATGCATATTTGATGTAGTTTTTCTAAGAAAGGTTTCTAGATTCGGCTTCTAATGGATGTAATTGTCTATTTAGAATTATCCCGTTCTCAAAAACACGTCAGCTAGTTAAATAAACGTACCATCTAACGATTGAGACAATTTGATATTGTTGATAGGGTATGGTTCTGACATATCAACGTAAAAACCAACAAGTTGTCCTACCATTTTGCACGATCTTCCCTCCGGCGGAAGTTGACCCTCCGGCGGAAGTTGGAGCAGCCGTTTGGTATGCAGGGTGTGTTTGTCCAACTACTTGAAGAAGACGAGGCGGCAGAGTACAAGATAGTAATGTGTATAAAATGTCATAAAAAATCTATTTTATCCTTGCGTATGTTAATACAATGTCAACACTGTTGCTCATTTGTATTCTAATATATTCACCATAGTGAACATAACTCGTAGTGTACATATAAAGGGTACCCTCCTGCTTCTTGACCGCATATAATCGCCATGACTTGCATGTTTCTAAGGCGTATATAATTATTTCCCATGAGGCTCTAGTTTGTCAAACCTTGGACTCGTACCCAGCTCCAATTCGCTATCGGTGCGTGTGAGTTGAGGGCTAGGTACGAGTCTAGTCAAACCTGTTACGGTCAACTCTGTTACCTTCCGCCCGGTAACAGCATTGACACCTAGTAACAGAGTTGACAAATGACGAGATTTATTACCACAAATTCTTGTATTATTCATATATGACAGCGGCAAGTAAATTAATATGTTTTCTCGCCACGGCTATGTTTAATAATCGGACTGATTTGACGGGAAAAGCAGTGAATTACTAGCGGGCGTATTTCTGTCAACTCTGTTACTATATGTCAACTCTGTTTCCCATATGTCAACTCTGTTACACTGGATTTACGGCATAAATATAAATATATATATAGCATCTGCTATGGTCCTAAACCAACATGTTTTTGTCCAAGTGTCTTATTTGGTCATGATATAACCTATAATTGAAGAATATTAACTCTATATCTTTCTTTATTCATTCTTCGGCGTCAGTTCGAACGAGATTTAAGGCATGTAATTCCGGGCTATTGGCATCAAAACTTTATATTGTATATGCATACACTATGAGGCGCCGTTTGTGACAATATTGTCAACGACAAATATATAGAGTTAAAACCAAAATATAAAGTCGCCGTTTGTGAAAATATTGTCAAACACAAATATATAGTTAAAACCTTTGTAAATATATATAAAACGAAATAAATAGGGCCTATATATAAAGTTTTATTTTTTTTATTTTTATAAAAAAAATTTTAACATAAATAACGATAGGAAGTTAAGACGTTAAATATAACGTAAATATAAAGTACACCAACAAACTTAAAATTATAGAGTGTACATGTAAACAGGATATGCCCAAAGGAAGCTGCGCAATCGATGTGCGCGCGAGTGATACTGGTTAATCAAAACTGCAACTGGGTTCTGAAGCTAAACTATGACAGCGGTGAAAGCCACTCGCATGTCACAGATGTGGCGAATCAAACAATAAGATCACGTACCTGAACATATTTCAGCTCACTGCCATTATAATTTAGTAGAGGCCTATTCCAATTTTCAACAATTACTGTTGTCATTTACAATCGTACTTCAGAGTTATCACATCAATTAGATATAAGTACATCTACTTATAAATCAACATAAGATATCCTAGCCTGCAGCCAATATCATAGCCTGTCCCTTTGATGTTCAATCCACGATTCCGCTGGCCAAGTCGCTGGTTGCTATTTGCCGCATAAAAACATCAACAGAAGTTGAAATAAAACATGCGCAATAACGATGTATTAATTATGCGCAGCACAAATATTAGGCAATTTGAAATCATACTGAATATGAGCATATTTCATTGATCAGAATATGACCATTCATAGCTTAGTTATAGGATTTGTAATTATATTGTCGTTTTTGTATATTTTATCGTTTTTCGATAATTTCCGCATTTCCAAACAAGACGAAAATTTGTACTTGGTATACGTACAGCGAATGTGGAAACTAATGGCTCATGAAGAATACTAGATTGGCCTTTTTCACTTTTGCGCTGCCTCGAAGCTGTTACTAGTAACTAAGGAATCAGTCGAAGCCGTTTTACCCCTGCGTGCTAATCGCTAATTGATCTTCAATACGCGTGGGGTTCTTGACGGGCATCGGTATTAACCCTATTATATACGCTGACGAGTGAGTGAATAGGGTTTAACGTCGCTTTCAACATTTTTTCAGCTGTATCACGACGGGGAAGGGAAGGGAGGTGAGTGGGAGGGGTGTGGTTAACTACTTGTAACCGAGCAGATCTAATGCTGCCATTTTATACTGCTGTCCCACCGAAATATCATTCCGTAGGCAAACATGACACCCCACTCAGTCACATTATACTGACACCGTCCTTGTTCTATCCTCTTAATACTGAGCGTAAGCGAGGAAGCAACAAGTTCCATTTTTCAAGTCTTTGGTATGACCCGGCCAGGGATTGAACCCAGTACCTAGCGCTTACGAATATCAACAGTTTATTTTATTCTACTTACGTTATACTAACTTAAAACCTAAAAAGTTTGAGATCAAGTAAGCGTATCATGCTATAATAAATGATCTCGATAATGAAAACGAGGAACGGTGAACGCAACAGTACAATCCACACTGGTGGTTCCCACAGTATACGCCATGGTTCTTTCATAATGTGAGAGCGGTACGTTTGATGATACCAGCATAGTGCAACCGGTTTCCTCATGACCCATTAGTTTCCACATCCGCTGTACTTATACCAAGTTCCCTGCAAATTTTTGTCTTGTTTGGAAATTCGGAAATTATCGAAAAACGATAAAATATACAAAACGACAATATAATTCCAAATCCTATAACTAGGCTATGAATGATCATATTCTGATCAATGAAATATGCTCATATTCAGTATGATTTCAAATTGCCTAATATTTGTGTTGCGCATAATTAATGCATCGTTATTGCGCATGTTTTATTTCAACTTCTGTGATGTTTTTATGCGGCAAATAGCAACCAGCGACTTGGCCGGCGGAATCGTAGATTGAACATCTAAAGGACAGGCCGTGATATTGGCTGCAGGCTAGGAGTGAGTGAGTAGGATTTAACGTCGTTTTCAACATTGTTTCAGTCATATCAAGACGGTGCCTACATGTGCCAGAACACGAGAGTATCCACAGTTCCTATTATTCTGGACACTGATCAGCCCAGTCAGTAGAGAAGTCATGGAGAAGCTTGTCGTTACAATGGTAGAAGAATTCCTGGATTCTAATGACGTAATCACAGATAACCAGTACGGCTTCAGAACCAACCATTCTACATCAATGGCAGCGTGCTCCCTCTATGACTCCCTGTCTTCCGCAAAAGAATCCAAATTATTTAGCATTGTAACTTTTTTAGACCTCTCTAAAGCTTTTGACACCGTAAACCACAAAATTCTTCTATCCAAACTTGAACATTATGGTTTCCGAGATCAGGCAAATAATTGGTTCCGAAGTTATTTAACAGACAGATCACAAGCTGTTACTTATAACGGCATTTTTTCCAACTCTCTACCTGTTTCTTTTGGGGTTCCCCAAGGGTCAATACTAGGGCCCATACTCTTTCTTATCTATATAAATGATTTGACTAATGTAACAAATATATTGAAAATAATTCTCTTCGCTGATGATACAAGTACTGTGTACTCCACGGAAAACTATGCGGATATTTTCAACGTCATGTCACAGGAACTGGAGAAATTACAAAACTGGTTCGTTTGTAATAGACTTTCGTTAAACATTAAGAAATCAAAATACATGGTCATTGAGCCCAATACTCGTAAGCGACTAACACTTAAGTTTGATTTATCTATTTCTGGACGCCAAATTGAACGTGTCACTAGGTTCAAGTTCTTGGGAGTCTTTTTCAACCAGGAACTAAACTGGAAGACACACATCAACTACATCTGCAATAAGGTCTCTCGAAACATAGGAATTATTAACCACATAAAATACTCCATAAACAAAAAATCTTTATAATCCTATACTATTCAATGATATTCCCATATCTATCCTACTGTAATCTTCTGTGGGGAAATACTTATATCACTCATCTAAACCAGCTATTTCTGCTACAGAAGCGAGCGCTGAGGGTAATAACTTTGTCAAAAAAACGCGACCATACGCAACCATTGTTTACAGATCTAAAAATACTACAACTTTCTAAATTGAACTTGTATGCCTGCCTCTTATTGGCTCATAAATTTATGTACCATCCTGAATTATTACCAGAAGCATTCCGAAACTACTTCACACGACAATCAGACGTCCACCGCTACCAAACCAGAGGCCAACACCTTAATCTTTACCGACCAATTTATAAATCGAACATCTCCTTCTACACCACAAAAACTACAGGACCCCGAGAGTGGAACAAACTACCTCCCCTGATGAAGTCCATCAAATCAATCTCATTATTTAAATCAAAACTCAAAGAACATCTCCTGCGTAACTGACCCAAACCATCTCATTCGAGGCTAAAAAAAACCAAAAAAAAACCATAAAAATAAAAAGATAACATCAAATGAAAAAGAAAATTATGACATATAACACTAAATAGAAATATTCGCAATATGACTTACATGATGACAATGATATAATAATGTCTTAATGAATTGCTTATTTAAGTCTGAAGAGAGTAAATTATAATTATTATTATTTGTAAATTACTAAGTTCAGTATGTTACAGATACTTATAGATATATATATATATATACATAACGACATATCTTTCTATTGGGATAGAACAAGCCCTTTGGGGTTTTATTCCCGCCAATTTTCATTGCATGCTATGTAACGCTATTGATTTGTATACTACCTTTCTGTAATTCAGCAACATGTTACTACCTATATATTCTTTGATCGTTGGTGAATAAAATTCAATTCAATTCAATTCAATTCAGTACAGCACCCGGTCACCCATCCACTGCAGGCTAGGATATCTTATGGTGATTTATAAGTAGATGTATTTATATCTAATTGATGTGATAACTCTGAAGTACGATTGTAAATGATAACAGTAATTGTTGAAAATTGGAATAGGCCTTTACTAAATCATTATGGCAGTGAGCTGAAATATGTTCAGGTACGTGATCTTATTGTTTGATTCGCCACATCTGGGACATGCGAGTGGTTTTCACCGCTGTCATAGTTTCGCTTCCGAACTCAGTTGCAGTTTTGATTAACCAGTATTACTCGCGCGCACATCGATTGCGGTTTACATGTACACTCTATAATTTTAAGTTTGTTCGTGTACTTTATATTTACGTTATATTTAACGTCTTAACTTCCTATCGTTATTTATGTTAAAAAAATATTTATAAAAATAAAAAAATAAAACTTTATATATAGGCCCTATTTATTTCGTTTTATATATATTTACAAAGGTTTTAACTATATATTTGTGTTTGACAATATTTTCACAAACGGCGACTTTATATTTTGGTTTTAACTCTATATATTTGTCGTTGACAATATTGTCACAAACGGCGCCTCATAATACACTGATAAAATCTAATATTAGTCGTCGAATGGACATGTTATGGTTCATTTAGACATTGTCTTTCCATTTTACCATTTTTGATATTTGGTGACCATTGTTTTGTATGTCCGTAACAGGGTTGACATCCGTAACTTTGGTCTAGTAATTTGGAGTCTCGTGCAGTCACACATAATGTCAGTCCATCTCTGTTTGTTTTGAAATAAGAAGCTCCAAACATCGTAGTTTTGAGGTTGGCTTCTTATTTGGACCCACGACAGTACATTTATTGATCAACTGTTGAGGTCTAAAATATACCGCAATGGTAGAATGACTCGGGTGGGGGGTACTATCACAGCACAACTGGCAAGGGTCCAGGTGCCGCCTAGGCCCCGGAAGCTTCGTTGTCCCAGATCGCTGGAGATGCGTTCTGAGCTTCCCCCCCCCCCCCCGAAATAAGACTGATCATATTGCATGCAAATTTATGGTTCTATTTTCACGATTTTTTTCGCAATTATAAGCACGCATCGATATTGAAAACATTGCACCTCATGCCTCCATCCATTTTACTTTCTAGTTATATTTAAAACATCTTTGAAGGGAACTCAATATGCCTACCGATACGATTCATTCACACAAAGATAATACAAGGGAATCCTCACAGCCCAACAGGCGAGGGTCCAGGGGCCGCCTAGGCCTCGGAAGCTCCGAAGTCCAAGATCTCCGGAGATAAGTTCTAAGCGTTTTCTCGGAAATAAGTTCAAACATGATGTACGTATGCAGATTTACAGTTCTATTTTCACATTTGTTTCGCATTTATGAGCACGCATCGATTTTAAATAAATCATACTTCATGCCTGATTCCATTTGACTTTCTCATTATATTTAACACATGAAAAAACATTAAAAAAACGATGACGTTTACATCATGGAACATTAGAACCAGTATGATACCGATTCAGTTACACGAAGCTAAAATGAGCGGTCCTCAGACCCGACAGGCGAGGGTCCAGGGGCCGCCTAGGCCGGAAGCTCCGGGGTTTCAGGTTGCCGGAGATGCGTTTTACGCGTTTTCCCGGAACTAAATCTGAACACAATGTATATAGATTTATGGGTCCGTGTAACCTTGCACAGTTCAATTTTCGTTTTTCGTTTTTCTATTTTCACATTTGTTTCGCATAAACACGCGTCGATATTGAAGAATTTGCCTGACTCCATTTGACTTCCTGGTTTAAAACACAAACAAAACAGGCCTGCAAGTGGCTCACAGTGAAAATGTAGGAGGAAATTTGCCAAAATATAGGAGAAATACGAAATTTCTTAATAAAATATAGGAAAATATAGGAAATAAGGAAGTGTAAGACAGGTCACTAGTGCATTGTTTGTTCCAAATTGGTAGTTTTTTGGGGGTTTAATAAAATTATTTCCACTGAATGGGTTCATAGTTGTGGTGGTTGAGGAGACCCGTTCTGCTGCTTGGTTAAAAAAAAGGAATTGAAGTGTTTTTATATTTTCGGGAATGTATTTTGCCAAGCCAAATTGAATTATTTCAGAGCATTGGTGAAGCTTTTCATCAGAAAAAGTCAAAATATAGGAAATATAGGAGATTTTGAGTAAAATATAGGAAAATATAGGAGGCACTTGAAGGCCTGAAAACAGGCCTATACACACCACTACACATTCTGGCACTCTATCTGTAATTTTTATGTGGGAATATGGTCAGTTAGGAGTGCCGGTAAGTGTGTGTGTGGGGAGGGGGAGAGAGGGGACCAAGGATATTCGGGACCCCTTAAATCAAAAGTGGGGGGCCCAGGTTCCGGGTAGGTGTTGAACATAGTTCAAAACATGACTTGTCTTCAAAATATACTTGTCGGTGAATTCCTGAATGGATTCTGGATCCTGGGCTGACGCAGATTTATCATCAAATACTTTTCTCAACTGTGCCCTTGGCCGATTTGTTCATAAACATGATATAACTTATGGTGAATATTACAGCATAATGTGGGTTAAAGAAATATTCAAGTATGTATGATTTATATAATAGTTTAAACCACAATTAATAGTTTAAACACTTGTTTTTCACACTTGAATGCACAGTGGACATACATGTACACATACATCTGGGTGTGTGTATTCACACAGACCTAACTTTAGTTGCTGATCATGTAATTGTTGATGTCACATAAGTAAACATTTGACTGCATGTACACTCACAGTCTCCATCCTCACCCCTTATCTACTAGTTTATTAGCATGACACCATGGTTAAAGCACTGAGCTTAAGCTTACCAGTCTTGATTGGCAAGTTGTGTAATAACAGATGGCTGTCTGATGGATATAAAGAACAGGCAACTTGATAAATAAAGCTGCCCAGATGTTTATTGAATTTTATAGCTGAATCAAGGGTTTAATTCTTCATTGGGATTATTTATACATATTAAAGAAAATGTTTGCTTTGCAAAATAATGAATGTAGAAATTTTGGTCCCCCCCCCCCTAAAAACCAAATTCGAAAATTTTGGTCCCCCCTCCAGCTCATTGGGAAAAACTTTAGTCCCCCCACCCCCCTGGTAAAAATGAACCGTCCCGTAACATATTTTTATTTATTTATGGCAATTTAGGAAATACAAATAAATTGCCATAAATAAATAAAAATATGTATTCCCGGTGGATGATTTTCAGATAATATCGGAGGATGCCTAATAACGTACTGAAGTTTCAGTAATTTATGACGTACAGAAATCATTTTTTGAAGAAAAACGGGTGCCAGAAAATGTTGTAGCATAGGAATTCGTACGCCAGTTGCGAAAGTCGTTGACAGCAGATGAAACAGCTGATCTATTGTTTTCTGCTCTCGTTTAGAGAGAGTTGTCTGGGAGAACAAATGTTACCTGGCCCAACGTGGAAAGCCTGCTTGATTGACAGCGCTTCTAGCCAACCAAAAAACACTAGGAGACTCAAACTTATCGACCAAAGAACATTACTTTCTGGGCTAGAAATCTGTTAATGCTGCATTCGGTGCTCATTTCCGTTTCATATGGGATAGTATTGTGTATCCCAAATTTCAAGAAGAAAACAATGATCATCTCAGCTCCGGGTGCACCTCTATAGGTCCTCCCGATCGGGTGCCTGGATGACTGACTGAAGAGGCATGACAACCTCCCTAGTACACCCCGGAGATTCAGTTCTCCATCCCTTGTATGCTTTGGCATGACATTCCATCCCGTGGAGCATGTTTTCCATCCTGTGGAGCAAAACATGGTCGAAAGTACACGTTTCACGGGGTCTCCAGACATGCAGAGTGAAAGATACAGATGAACAAGGGCGGAGATAGGTGGATAATCTTGTAGCCTATCAGGGGCCTATTTAATCATAGAAGAGATATGATCACAATTCCCTCTCTGTCAAGATTCCGTTTTCCGTAAATAAGCTACACAGTTAGAGCTGTTGTGGGTATTTTGACAGAAAAGCCCGCATTATACCCCCAGTTGGAGTCATTTTTATCACATGGTCCGTCCATTTTCAATGAAATATACTGCCAATGTTACTATAGTATACACATCTGTTGTTGTAAAGTCAGTTAAACTGACTAGAGAACCGCTGATGAACTCAGCTGAGCTAATTGTATTGCGGTAGTCCATACCACGGGGCACGACAAGCCATCCCTTGGAGCAAGAAAAATAGATAAATTCCTCTAAATTTGAGAAATAGTCTGAAATTGAATTTATATTCAAAGTATGTGGAAAATGTATACGAGTTAGTAAGTGAACGAAACTAGCTGCAACATCCATGGGCGCCATAACGACAGTCGATGATATATTTTGGTGAAACGTTGTGCATTACAGATAATAAACCTCATTTGTAGGACGTTTATGAAATAAGTACCTGGGTGTGAAACTCCGCTTTTCCTTGGGGTGACGTGGCCGATCACAAGGTTAAACTGTCGGTCCTATGATACTCTAAACACTGTTTAGACAGTACAGCTAATTTGTCAAATAGTAAAAGGTATTATTCTTATTTATAATCGTACATTGTGTACGATGAAACGAATTAATAGAACGATTGGCAGGGAGAGTTTGCGGGGGGGGGGGGGGGTGGCGGTGTTGATAACAATCAAGTTGAGACGGACACTCTGAACATGTGTTTGTATTAATTCCCCCGGATCAACCTGTCCTTTGACCAACGTCGACCTGCCACGTGCATGCTGTCTGGAAGATAGTTATTATTCCATATATACATCAAATTCCAGTCCGATTAGTTTATACAAACTTCAAGGCAAAACTTTAGTAACAATCAAGTTGGATAGACAATTGTTTACTCATTATAGTGTGTCTCAGTTGTTGTGTCTTCTGAATATTTTTCAGAGACTTGCGATCAGTTCAATGAAGACGCGTGTCGCTGTAACATACGTATAGGTGACAATATGGATACTGAGTCTGCCATTTCTCCTGATGGTTCCCATAATACAGAGCAAGCAAGTGAACTGTGTCCTTTACCGATGAAACATTACAAATGGTTATATTGTTGAATTTACAATATAAAATGAAGCTTTTAATAAATCCGTTATTTGTTCCGTGGCAGTATTAGGTCAAGAACAAAAGTATTCTGTTTTGGTGAACACCCTGTCCGGTCTAAACGATAATGGAAAAAAAAACGTGACAGAAAAACGGATGTGATGTCAAGGATTAACAACCAAATATTTATTTACACTACTAATATCATATACAAATTATGTAAGGTTAATACAACAAATAAATGAGAAATATAGTCTTACTGTTCAATGCTATACCGGTGAAAATTTCACAGTCCGTACTGACGTGCACACATATCTCCAAGTCCGTGGCGACGCAACACCGCTCAGCAGTTTATAGTTCCATTAAATGTCCAATCTCCGAAAGTGGAATATCGTAGACAACACCGCAGCCAAAAGTCAATTCACCAGAGTATACAATCCAGCAGTCCGTAATTTTAGGCAAAGGTAAGTCAGTATAACGCACCCACATACGTCTGTTTGAATTCCCTTCTCGATCACTGAATGTTAGGCTATTTATACTCTATGCGGCATTCAAGACAATTCTACAAAATCGAGAAGCTTCTACAATATACGGTATTGACGTATGATCTGACCCAGATACAATTACAACAGTTTCAGGAACACTCCATGAATATAACCGCATAACAGAACGTAAACAAGATTAAGTAGCTCTATTATTCAGGAAACGTCTAATAGTAAACTACAATGTGCAGATGGCGCTGTTCGTGTCCGCCATATGCAATGTTAGTCAATATTTACTTGCGATTAAATCTGTTACGACTTCGACGTAATAAACCCCACGAACGTCTAATAATAGACTACAATTACATGACAACCCCTAAAACATGGCAGTGTGTATGACGTCACAGGACCTACAAAGTAGGGTTTGATATGATTTAAGTGTGTATTCGAGAGATTACTTGTGCTACTGTGAGAGAATTTATTTAGCAGTCTCTTATTGACAGTGGCTACTATTAACTTTCCCAGATGTCACTGCTGGTGAGTCATTAGCGTAGCAAATATTATCGCCCTCCGTTCCTATTACCATGGACACTGATCAGCCCAGCAGTACAGCACGAGGTCACCCATCCAAGTCTTGACCGGCTCAAAATCCTCTAATTTCGGTCATTTTACGAGAACCGGTGTCTCCAACGTGATATGCCGTATCAGGGAACGTTCAAAAGTCAAAGTGAAACATACAGCCAAGGGTTCCCATGGGCATGAGAGTGCACTCGCTGAGCCATCAATAAATAATAAAAAGTAATTATAAATCAATTTTCGATCAGAATTCGGTCAGCTCAGAACTTGCTGGTAACAATGCCCTAATGCACGTTCATGCCAAAAACCAAGGTTCTAATGTCAACAGTTCTCCTTATTTTGCCGACGAAAGGATTCCGATGGACTGACTGACTGACTGACTGACAGCCTCACTGACTCACTCATTACCGGACAATTTGCGATCTGTAGAAAATAGTTGTGCCCCGAACCCAGAATATACATTTTTCAACACTATTTCAACAGTTAGCCATCTGTCATAAAATTTATTATTATACCTGATACCGTAATTGTTCATCCTTATTGGTCGTATGATATTCTGTAATTCTTCATATTAAATGTATAGCGAATTGTCTAGAGACGATGTCACACGATCTCGAGGAGATAGTGCATGATCTCAAGGCAATATTGCACCATCTCGAGCGCAGTGGTGCCCCGTTAGCGCGCGGCGAAACACTGTAGCTAAGGACATAGATCGCGTTCCAACATTTGACAGCTGAATGAGTTTCGGTAACTTCATCGCGAAGTTCTGGGATTACTGTGCCCCAACTCTTCTTGAAACGACCAACATTGTGTAGGAAAAATATGTTACGGTACTCAATTACATGATACAAACCAGTCTGCAAACCTCGAATAATCGAATCTAAGGTTCGGTACCGGTACCGCAAATTATTGAGCTACGGTATACATGTCCATGTCATATTTTTTACTGTTATCGGACGTGGATCATAGGTTTGCAAAGTCCTTCCTCTGTTATCTTTGGTAATATAGAAACATACGATATGGACATCGTAAGAAAACACTTTATGAATACTGTCCGTCTCGAGCTGAAAAATCCTGATGTCACACCCAACAGCGCACAAAGTGACGAGTGCGTTGACCCGAGATACTAAAAAAATTATGATGGGTCTACGGTAACGTCCGCAATTTATGTTATGTGTACAAATGATATTCCTAGTCCGGCCTGTTGGTGGTTGATCGGGCCAAAAAAACATTAGTGAATGAAACGCTGAAGTCATTTCGTTTTCAATTCTTTAACATCGAAATTCAGGAATCGCAATGTTAATGATATCAATTCTTTCAAGTTTTTCTTGCTCCAAGGGATGGCTTGTCGTGCTCCGTGGTATGGACTACCGCAATACAATTAGTTCAGCTGAGTTCATCAGCGGTTCTCTAGGCAGTTTAACTGACTTTGCAACAACAGATATGTATACTAGTAAACTTGGCAGTGTATTTCATTGAAAACGGACGGGCCATGTGATAACAAGTGAGAAATGACTACATTGTAGTCAAAACCTGCGGCGGTGGCAATACTGCAGTGAAAGGCATATCAGCGGAGGTAGTGGTAATTGTAGAAAAAAAGCGCCATCTGTCAGTGTTTTCATGCCAAGGGAAGTAATTTTCAACTTCTAATTCACAATTGTAGGAATTGCGTAATAGGTCTGATAGCATATATATATATTCACTTTCCCCGTTCAAAATACAACGGATTTGACTGGTCCATACCGTCTATACTGAATTGATAGACGACGTCACAATGATCGCTTTGGAAATGTCTTGGTACAAGTGTCATGTATGCCAAGTTTCAAAACATTCGGTTCAGCCGTTGATTTTTGCAAATCAAAAAGGCTTTCAAATATTTGGAAATCCAAATAAATTTCAAGGATTTAATCATAGCGCGAAAATCTACGCGCTTCAGTCTCCCTTCTCGCTTACTTTGCTGAGCAAAATGGAAAAATGAATTTAGTATTTTCATCTGTGAAACTATGGAATGGAGTTGAAGGATTTATCGAACTGTCCAAGAGGCATATAATGACACTTTTCACTATTCAAATTGAGGCCTGTGCCAGTCTTGATATTCGATTAGAATAATTATGTTTCTGCATTTACGTGTGTTATCATCTGCAAACTGAATACATTGACACTCTTTTCCATGCAGCAAGTCAGTACCAAGATATGGTTTGCTTCTTCTATATAAATGATTAACTGTTTAATTCTTAGGAAATATCATCTCATCTGACATGTTCGGCCAAGCCTTTTCGAAGGTTGCTAATTTTATTAATTTCTTTTTTTTTAAATCAAATTCTGCCAATAAGAAACATTTCTGGTCAGTATCTATGGATATTCCCCTATACTCAATTCGCGAATATGTTTGTCACTAAATCATTCCGAAGGTGATTTAAGTGCGAAAGGTCAGGGCTAGTTCACTAAACAAGGTCTGTGTGTATAAGAGAATGATGTCGAATTCTAGTTATTATCTTTTGGTACATCAAATTATTGCATTCAGGAAAATGGCTGCCAAGTTAAACTCAATATGAAAGGTATATAAGTATCAAACTCAAGAACCCCTTCAGGAAAGCAAGGCCCTAGCTTTTGACAACGAGGTCAAATAGATCGCTTTTATGGTCAGTATCTGTTAATATATGATGTAATTCCATTCGTAAAACTGATTGACAAAGTAACGTAAATTGTGAAGTGTAGAACCAGTATATTCGAGCAGAAATGGGCTCTGACTTGAGAGAATGATGTCAAATGCAATATGTTTCTGCCCATTATCTGCTGATACACATAAGTATTGAATCTATGGGAGTGAATCTAAAGGAATTCTAGTGACGAAGAGGACGGGAACATCAATACCAGAGAAGCAAGGCCCTGGCTTGCGAGAATGAGGATAGAGCGGCTGTGTTCCGAAAGAGGATCATTCAAAATAGCTATGTCCCAAATTTCATGCTTTTAACCGAAAGTGCACAATAAAAACTGCACAGTTATGATGTAATGTTCGCTCAGAGGGTTGTCTAACTCATTGAATACAAAATAGTGATTTCTGTATTATAAAACCAGTAGCGCATCAAGTCAGTTTTGAGTAGTGTCAATGAGTCGGTTTCGCGAAGACAGTAAGTTCAACTCCAGGGATTGGGGGGTCATTGTTTCCATTCCCACAGAGGGTTAAATTATTCTTCCTTTCAAAACATATTTCCATAAATGCGAATTGCTTGGGGGGTAAAGTTAAACATGATACCAAATTGTCATTTCTATAAGTTAAGCATCTTTATTCGGCGAAAGTTGGGGAGTTTGTCCCTAACTTCTGAAACGTAATTGTTGCGTTTGTTTTTTATGACCCATGATCTATAATTTGATACCAAGTATTATTCAATGTTAATCATAATGACAATGCGTTGCTTGTCTACTTCTTCACCAATTTGTGAATTATTTAGATTGGGTAGATAAAATGATTACTAGAAGTAGTGAACTTATTTTTCTACTTACTAAGACAGTCGTCTATGACTGTATGCAAATTAGCCGAACCACTCCGGTTGCGGCTCATCTTCCTTGATATATAAGCAATTCAAGGACCTTAACATGTATATACATGTACTTACTGTTCAGTGAAAATGGCAATATCTGAAACAATGACTGATGTGTCGATCGACAGCTTTTATGCGACTGAGAGAATTGATGTCTGAACGGAAATCAACGAAGCAATAATTCATTCCACCGAATATAGTTGAAAATGAATTCCAACGTGCCTGAAGACAGGGTTGTCATGTGAGATCGGAGGTTGAAAAGAAAAGTGTCGCAGAGATCACACTCCCTTAGCGCATGCGTATTTCAAAAAGTCACAAGAAGAAGAACAACAACAACAACAACAACAACAACGCGAGCCTCTCGTAGACCTGCGTGCCGCAGGTAAAAATGACTCCAATTGGGGGTATAATGCGGGCTTGTCTGTCAAAATATCCACAACAGCTCTTACTGTGTAGCTTATTTACGGAAAACGGAATCTTGACAGAGAGGGAATTGTAATCATATATCTTCTATGATTAAATAGGCCCCTGATAGGCCACATGATTATCCACCTATCTCTGCCCCAGTTCATCGGTATCTATCACTCTGTCTGGAGACCCCGTAAAACGTGTACTTTCGGCCATGTTTTGCTCCACAGGATGGAAAACATGCTCCACGGGATGGAATGTCATGCCAAAGCACACAAGGGATGGAGAACTGAATCTCCGGGGTGTAGTAATAAAGGCTAAATTCTGACGTATTAGGCTAAAAAAAGTGAGGTTCATCGCGGAGTGACGTCACTTCCGGGTCTGTGACTTCGCGGATGGCGTCACATCCGGGTCAAAGGACACATCCGGGTCAAAGGTGACATCCGGGTTACTTCCGGTGACCCCACTTCCGGTCACGTGACGGTCCAACAAGAGTGATCTCCCCCTCTATACGGCTATGGTGTAGGGCCATTTTGGCGCAGTGGATAGGTCCATACCGGGAAATTCACGCATGAACATTTGCGGTATGGTGTGGCCCCTTGTTTTTCTTGTCTCACCACGTAGAACACGATGGCAGGGGTCTCGAGGCCATTGGTTGAAATTTTGTTAAAAGGGGACTTTGCGCATGGGCAGTAAAAAAAGGGTATGGGAATAGACGTTTTGGGGTCCAGGTGAGCCCCTTGTTGTCCGATTGGGTCGAGTGAGGTATCTGTGTGAAGCACTCGTGAGGGAGCATCCGACTGGATGGGTGGGACGTGGAACTCACGTTATTCTGCGCATGCTCAGAAGACAAAATGTATGGATATAGACGGTTTGAATATCCTCGTTGCTGGGTTCAAACAAAGTGGACTCTATAGTGCTCATGGTGAAACGAGGAAGATGGTGCCATGTGGTCTATTTCTAGTGGGACGCTTTTGGTCTTAATGATGCGTTCACATTTGTTTCTTTTGTACTACGCCGCTTTCCAGTTCATGCCCGAGGTTTTCAACATCGACGGTGTTCTTTCGATTTCCATATGGACCGGGGTTTTGTCCAACAATTCCATATGGGTCACGTGGTCGTCATACTGCTGGCGTAAAGCCCGTCGTAGTCTGGGTGCCAATGTGTTATGGGTTAAAATTGCGGCTTCCTCATTCAAATACTCTTTGTGGTGAAACTTGTTTTCTGTGGCCCTCAACGTCTCGTCCATCTCGACCTCCATACTTTCTTGAACAAATCCTTCCATAGCCTCGAGTTCACATTATGTTCATTCCCTTGTACGGGTTTGGGTTGGTCCTTCACGGTTGAGTGATATTACGGGACTGATGGTATGCAGGGGGGCTGGTGTATGGGGGCGGGTTGCTGCTGCTGGACGGGTGCTGCCAGGTGTCGACTCGGGGGATGGTGTAGGGGTATATGACGTTGCGGTGATCCCTCGCCGGGTAACAGGTGGGTCGTCAACCGGCGATCTTCGGGGGTATGAGCGGGGGGCATTGTGGGAAGTTGATGCTGAGTCGATATCGGGCCTTACAGACTAGTCTTTTGTTTTAAATGTCGTCATTTTCATCTGACGGCGATACAGCTCACCAATTCCCAGTGTACGAGTTGCCACAGCGACACATCTCACCAATTACCAATATACGGGTTGTCAGAGATACAACACATATCACGAATCGTTAGATTCTTGGTATGTGCTTTAGAGTAGGTTAACCATAAGACTATAATGTGAAGTCATGTGGCTCTGTCACTATGTCGGCACCTCTCCCCACTTCCCTTATATGTGTTGTAATTTAAATCTACGAACAGATAGCCGTACGGACGACTTGTCGCCCCTTGAAACGTTGCATGAAATGGTCGATGTTCTGAGGATAAATTCGACTGACAAACACACGGATTTGTGCTCTGTCGATGGGGTTGGAGAACAACACAAAGTATTGGCAGTTCAAGGTAATATCTCTGGATGCCTTCTCTCGAGGAAAGAGATTCTGGATCAAATAGATGACGGACAGATTCCGATGATGGGATCCTTTGGTAAACAAGTCGGCAACGTGTGAATTATCCTTGGCCGCACTCATCAGATCATCCAGCACTACAACGTTGGTCTGCTCGGGGTCAAAGTAATACGGTTCGTCTATGTCGCGAGGAATCCCTGGGACGAGGCTGGGACCTTTTGGTCTTTGATATATGTTGGCACTTGTGGGAAGTTGATGCTGGGTCGACATCGGGCATTACAGACTAGTCTTTTGTGTTAAATGCCGTCATTTACACCTGACGACGATACAGCTTACCAGTCTCCAATGTACGAGTTGTCACAGCGAAACAGCTCACCAATTACCAGTATACGAGTTGTCAGAGCATTTCCATCATAGCTCTCTAGATTTGTATCTAATACCGCTTATGCCGGTGCTAGGGGCCGTGTGGTCATATCATCCAAGTTGCCACATGAACAGGTACAATAAAAGCGTACCTGAGATACAACACATATCACGAATCGTTAGATTCTTGGTATGTGCTTTAGAATAGGTTAACCGGAAGACTATTCTGTGAAGTCATGTGACGCAGTCAGTATGTCGGCACCTCTTCCCACTTCCCTTATATGTGTTGTAATCACATTCTGTAACCTTGTAGTTTCGTAGGCGGGCTGCCATTGGCTATAACACGTGTCGGAGCTGGGATTGCCCCACCTTCATCTAAGAACTTCATCACCCAGGACGTCTTTCCACATGCCGTAGGACCGGTCACCGTCATCGTATAGGCATGCTCTACTCCACTTGTTGGACCTATAACGGGAGTCAGCGATGTATCTTGGTTGTGTTTGCATTGAATGTGTCTGAGCATACTTTCGCGACGAGAGAAGGTTCTCTGACAGAACGTACACGTACACAACATGTTGATCAGTCGAACAACACATATGAACTGACGAGGGGCACGTCTTTATCCCGAAATGTAGACTGCGTCGATGTTGAAAATCTCGGGCATGAACTGGAAAGCGGCGTATGCCATAGCAATAGCACAAAAGAAACATTTGTTTGAACGCATTATTAAAACCAAAAGCTTCTCGCTATAAATAGACCACACGGCACCATCTTCCTCGTTTCACCATGAGCACTATAGAGTCCACCTTGTTCGAACCCAACAACGAGGATATTCTAGCCGAAGCGTTACCTCAAGTCAATGTCGATCCTATTATTGATACAGCTCCAGGAGGAATCACCGTTCAGCACCAACGCACGCTCATAGATGATATCCAATGGGTGACACGGGTATGTCTTCTGCTGCATAAGAAAAAGATATTACCCAAAGAGGATACTAAAACAACCACCCGTTCCCAGAATTTGCTGACCCTGCATGAGGCATTTTAAACCTTTATGGAGACGCAGCTGGAGACGGGAAATTATATTCTTCAACCCCAACATAATGAAGTCCGTCCATAGATGATCGACAAGGCATAAGGCGTTGAGATAGGGCGTTGAGGCGTTGAGGCGGGCGTTAAGGCGTTGAGACGGGCGTTAAGGCGTACAGATAGGACGTTAAGGCGTAACAACGGGCGTTGACGGGCGTTTCTGCATTTCGATGAATTAGTGGCAATTCCATAAAAATAAGAGCCTCTGGACTAGTTTACCAGGGCGTTGAAGCGTTAAGGTAAGCGTTGGCGGGCGTTACTGTCTATAAAAACAAGCATATTCCCAAAACGAGAAAAATATACATGGGATTGAAGACTCCGAGGAGTCCACTGAGGCGGATGCTGATAAAGAGACTGCTCAGAGTCTACCCACTGATAGAAACCAAGATTACTGAGACTATATCTACTGATACGGAGAGCTTGACATCCCAGGAAAGTGAGGCAGAACCTACCTTCTGGGGTCGTATTGTGCATGAAGCTATTCATAGTTATGCTGCGGTAATCGAAGATGCCGGACAGGATAATTTACAACTGGCCTACACCCACATGCGCCCCTGCATCAGGAAAATAGCCATGGCTATCTATGAACGGTATAGCCTACTCCCGTTTGAAATGAAAGGCGATCTCACGCACAGGTTCATCATAAAGACCAAGCGTCAGTTGGAAGAGGATATGGGGTTACCACCCACCGAGGCCCTGGAAAATGCGATCAGAATGCGCAAACAACTGTTTGAGGACATGCTGCCTCAAAGGTATCCTGACCTGCCCGTCGATAATAAGGTTACAGCGAACAAAGATTTAACTTTCTGAAACGACGGATTCTGATCAGCGATACGGATTTGATATTTTTGGAACATCATGATGTCTTGCCGGCATCATTGAAAACTGTTGACCGCTTCTCTCTTGCAGGAAACAAGCCTATGTTTATGTATATTATGATTGTCTTTTTGAATTTTGTGCTAATACTGTTATATGGAATATGCAATAGGTCTTTGGATTATGGACGCGGATATTCTGTAATGGACGACGGCTGGATTATGAATGACGGACTAGACGCTTGTAAGAGCCTACTTAAATTGTAAAAATACCCAACGCGGCTCCCCAAGCGTGTGTATGATGTCCTGGAGGGGATAATAAAATGATTGACCTGTCATCCTTGTTGTTGTTGTTCTCTCACTGGTCTACATCATGGCCTCAAGGCGTTATGCTATGGCGTTAAGGTGTTCAGATAGGGCGTTGGGCGTAACAACGGGCGTTGACGAGCGTCACTGCATTTCGATGAATTAGTGACAATTCCATGGATCTAGAAAATGAGAAATTCTGAGCGTTGAAGCGTTAAGCTTGGCGTTGGCGGGCTTTGCTACAAGATGAGGACCAATGTTACTAACCAAGCCTAGGTTGTTCCTTTCGCTAGAATTGAATTGTTAAAACAATTTTTAGAGTACTTGCTCCTACATTTTATAATGAACTACCTACTGTGATTAAAAGTTGTTCTAGTCTGGGGGTTTTTAAACACGCTTGTCATAAATTTTATTTTCAAAATGATAAAAATGTTTTATCAGTTGAACAAATGTTTTAGTTTAATAATTTAAATACACAATTGGTCTCAGGCACTGGATGTTTTACAAAGCAATATTATATTTCTACATATTTTTCTTTTATGCTCATGTACCTATATACATGGTTTTTAATTGTAAATAATTTGATTTAGCTCTCGACGCTTGTTGTACTAGTACTAGTCTGGGGCTTTTGAACACGCCTGTCATAAACTGTATTTTTGAAATTATAAAATATTTTAATCAGTTATACGAATGTTTAGTTCAATAATTTAAATGCACAATTTGTGTCAGTCACTTGATGTTTTAAGTCAGTATTTATATTATATTTCTACATATTTTCCTCTTAAGCTCATGTACATATATACATTGTTGTGAACTGTAAAAAAAATGTTTTAGCTCTCGACCCTTATGAAAGGAGGCGTATTCATATTAAGGTTATCGAGTTGAAATAAAGATGCATACACCATTCACCCACCCTGCCTCTGTCGGCAGGCCCCGATCCACCTGGAAGCCATATTAGCCACTCCAGACCTGGTTGATAGGGGTTTCCCTATTTTAGAGGTGTTCGTGTTCCGCTTTTTATATTTTTCGGGCAAAAATCCTAACTTTACATGCACCCACTTATGACTTGATCGCCCTGGAGAAGCGCTTAACTTTAACACCCTCCATGACCCAATCGGACCACTAGGGGTCCACCTTGACCCCAAAATGTCTATTTCCATAACTTTTGTCTTCTGCGCATGCGCAGAATTACGTCAGTTCCACGTCACACCCATCCAGTCGGATGCTCCCTCACCAGTGCTTCACACTGATATCTCACTCGACCCAATCGGGCCATTAGGAGTCTATCCCCATACCCTTTTCCCACTGCGCATGCGCACAGCCACTTTCCAACAAAATTTCAACCAATGGCCTCGAGACCCTTGCCATCGTGTTCTACGTGGTGAGACGAGAAAAATAAGGGGCCACAACCTATATCGTAAATGTCCATGCGTGTGTTTCCCAGTATGGCCCTATCCGTTGCGCCAGAATGGACCTACACCATAGCCGTAAATAGGGAGAGATCACTCTTGTTGGGCTGTCACGTGACCGGAAGTGGGGTCACCGGAAGTGACTTGGATGTCACCTTTGAGCCGGATGTGACCTTTGACCCGGATGTGACGTCATCCGTGACGTCGCAGACACGGAAATGGCGTCACTCCGCGACGAGCATCCCTTTTTTTGAGCCTCAATACGACAAAATGTAGCCTTAATATACTACTCTCCCTGCCGAACACCATCATGCTTGGAGAATTCTTTGTGCTTGAATGTCTAGAGGCCCTGGATGCCATCACCAGCTGGGGAAGGAATTCGTCCCATCTGTGTTATTGCTTTCCACAATGTATTGTGAATTTGTCAACATAGTTGCCACCGTTTTGCTGAATCTCTCGACAGTCACATTTGGTTGAGGTCGCATGCTAGAGGTTGGTGTCTTGCTAATTTGGAGAATTTCACACATTTCCTTGAAAAGCATAGACTCAAACTTTTCCTCTGGTCTAGTAGACCTTTAATGGCGTCCCAAATCTGCATATAAAGTTGTCTACTAATGCCTTAGCAACCGTAAATGCTTCCTGGTTAGGCAGCGGGACTGCCTCCGTTCATTCGGAGAAGCAATCTGTAAATACTAGTAGATACTTACTACCATTGGATGTAAGAGTTAGGGGACCTAGAATGTCAGCTGTCACTCTCTTCATTGGCTCTCCCGTTTGATTGAGTATTTGCTTCATACAAACAATTCTTGAATGATTTGATCATTTTAGCATTTAGTCGCATCAAACGTGGACTCAGAACCTCTTTCTTTTCGGTAAATTCGTACATCTATATGTGTCTGATACAATGGTCTTGCCGTTATAGTCCTATTGTGGAAAGCAGAAGAAAAAGGCCAAATGAGAAAATTATCTGTTGATCAATCTGAATTGGTCAATCGATAGAATAGCGGTACCATTTAATTCTTGCCCACAATAGATGAAAAATATCTGCAGCGGGTGATCAGTCTAAACCAAGAAGGGTAGCTTGATCAAATAAAACTGGTCGTGTAGCAGACATAACTATACTGTTGGCACGGTGAGCTAAGAGCACATTCATTTCGAATTACAAGCATTGCTGATTACCATCAACCCCTAAGTTGTGCGTGGTTGTCATACATAAGTCATCTAGTCAGCTCATCACATATCGCATATGAGAGTATATTTACGTATTAGTTATTGTACGTGGGGTTCCCTTTAAAAACGAGACTCGAGGACACTCAATTCATCGAGTGACAAATAAAATCTATTTATTTTATTTTCCGTGTTCAACTTGTTATTTTATGTATTTTCCGTCATTAACGTATTTCCAACTGCCTGGAATATGGGCGATTATTTTCATCATTATATTCCTACTGGTTGATTGCCGAGAATGTACTTCAAAGATTTTGAGTTTGGTATGAAATAATTTCCTCGTCCATAGTTTAAAGACCTATTCCATATAATAGCATTATCATCAAATAAAAAAATAATCAAAGTACCCGGTATACATAAAACTAGGCTAGTTTTCTGCAAGAGAGAAGCAGTCAACAGGTTTCAGTGATGCCAGCAGGACACCATGAGGTTCCAGAAATATCAAATCCGCATCGCTGATCAGTATACTTAATCTTAGATTTTCGATCTAAAGTCGTTATCTAGAGAATGATGTATCTCAGTCACGCTTTCATTGTGACTGTTCGTATGAGCACCATGAGGGTATTGAAGTACATGGGTTCATACGATCCCTAGTCTCGGGTTCAGCGGAATTTACGCAACACCATATAGATCTTTGCAGTCTACGCTCGTATTTTGCTATCAGCATTCGATATTTATCGCCAAATTTAATAAACTTGGACTGTAGCGCTTGGTGGTATAGTTCTGTTTTATAGGTTTCTGTTCAAAATAATAATGTTTAAAATCCTTACATTTTACACAGGATCTAGCAAATGGTACTAGGCGTGATCTATATACGCTAGTTGCAGGTCCCACTAATATATTACAGTCCAGAAAGCGATAGTCTGTGATGTCGAAATTGTAATCATCTCTCTTGTCGCAAAGTCGACGAGAGAGAAGGTCCGTTTCATTTTTATGGAGATATAGGTCTAAATATGATGTGCTGTTACAGCTATCTGTAGTTTCCTTCAAATCCAGTTTAGGTTGATATATATCTTTCACTGCGTCTTATACCGGTGTGGAAGCAACCGTGGTCCGCCAGATATGAGGGTCCGGGGACTATGGTATCTGGATCTGGGTGCCCGAACAGATCCAGATACGAAAGTCCTCTCTCGGAAACAATTGTCCCCCTATCAGCAGAAACCAGGGTCCTGGTATCGTTGGAGTCCGGGTCACTGAAATCTAGACAGGAATGTCCCTTCTCATATATATAGGGCCCGGACCATGGCATCTGGCGGACTATGGGCGCTTCCATAGGAATAAAGGAATAGTAAAGACTAGAAATTCTGAACGGAGATTCGGCCAGCAAATCGGTGGTGCAGTGGGTAAAGGCATACACGGTGGACAATACAGCAGAAGGTAAGATTGTGGGTTCGATCCTAGTCGGGGTCAGTTGAAAATGTTTGATTTTCTGCATTTCTCATGTACAGCTTTAGTACGTCTTGTAAAGTTATGCCGTCGCATCTTTGTTAAATATATACATATTTTTTTAGAAAAAAATAAATACGACATGCTATTAATTTTAGTTTTGTATATATATATATATATTTTTTTTCATTTTGGGTGGGGGGGGGGGGAATTCTTTCCCTTCTTTCTCTCCACCCAGGTGCAAACGATTTCACCTGGGTGAAAAGGTTTCCACCTGGGCGTCCACGTTATCACCCTGGTGGAAACCTGTTTTAACACAGGTGAAATCCTGTTTTCACCCAGGTGGAAATCTTCTTACCCCGGTGAAAACGTTTCCACCCAGGTGAAAACCTTTTCACCCAGGTGACTGGATAGTTTCCATCCGGGTGAAAACTAAACCAAAAGGTTTCACAAGGGGTGCATCTGGTATCATTAAAAAATAATCAAATAAATAAAACATAACATAAATGCAAAATAAAAAAAATACCACGACATCTACATGCATCTGATTACTGCATTCATATATGGCACATCTGCGAAATTAATGGATTATATTGAGTACACTACAAAAAAAGTCTTAAAATTTAAGGAATATCCCCCGACTATTACACCGGCGGAATATTCCTTAAAATTCAAAAAGGAATATTCCGTAGCATGTTAAGGAAATTCCTTAACATCATGGTAAGAAATATTCCTTAGTTATGTTGAGGAATATTCCGCTGGTGTAACAGTCGGCGAATATTCCTTAAATTTTTAAGGATTTTTTTTTCTGTGTACCTGATCAGATGTGTATAAAAGCTGACCACCTGTCCACAATCAGACCCATGTCATCCTTAGATCCTGCCGACAGTCTGCGATATTTGGCCAACAATATCGACAAGTACGAAGCCGGGAAAAGTCAGCAAGAGAAACGTTCCATACTTCGAGCTGGTCCAGGGAATTTTCTGATGGCAGTATGCCAACAAAATTCCGTTGTTTTGATCATTGAAAGTGAATATATTTATTATGAGTTTTATCTTTGATTGTTTGAGCGAGATACTATTCTTTTTTGGTATAACCCATTTACATAGGAATGCGAAAAGTGAGTCCTTGTGACCCGCAATTAATATATTTTGTAGACTTTATATATGGCGAATATGTATATATTACCGGTAGTTCAACCTAAGGCGCTCGCAAACTAATGATGTATTCGTGACAAACACCGGGTATATTTGCCTATTCCAACCAAGATTGAATAAGGGTAGCCCATAGGGGACATCGATAATTTTTTTTCTTACCAACATTTTCTGCATTCATTGGGGATGTTCTTGATCTTCGCCTAGTTTCTACAAACAGATTTTAGTTGATCACATGTTTTCTTTACATTTTTGTCATTTCTAGTAACTTCGTCATAATTGACTTTATCATATTTATTTCCAACGAAAACCAAACAAAACTTTTGGAAACGTTTACACCGTTTTAAACAGCAGAGTAAATCGATTTTGTGATCAAATTTTGCGAACATTTTATTCATGTAATTTTTCCAAACAAAAATGCATGATAAATTAACCGTGATTTTACCCGTGATCCTCTGCTCGGGAGGTTATTTAAATAGACTCCAAATGACCCCAACATGATAAACTACAAATTCACGGAGTGTCAGCTCTCAAGTTTTTGTCGTTCCGCAGAAAGTTTGGTGGGGGATTTGCGAATGTCCCTCCCCCAGGCCTGGTAGGGTTAAACAAGGAATTGTTAGCATAAAATATACCGCGATATATAGAAGACATGCAAATTTGATCCCGTCTTTGGAAGACCCACGTTAAAAGAATACAAGTAGTGGCCTAGTTACCCCACTGAATGGCAGCTTCCACACCTTTATAGAACAATTACATATCGCGACTTGCATTCGTGGAAACAGAAGAACGTGTTATTTCTCGTGTTGACTTGCTGTAACGTGTGCTCGCCAATATGTTGTATTCTTCATTGTAGTGAACAAGCTCCCACCGGACAAGCAAAGAGGCGCAAAAGCACGAGGAATAGCCCTTAGGTGTGATGCAGTCTTACCTGGCTATTTCTTAGCATAAATTTCAAGATTTTCTGTTAAAATTATCTTGTTTTTTCATTTCATTTTCGTCCTCACTCACCTCCTGAGTAGGAGGGAGAGACAGCGAGAGGAGGGCTTAGGACGTAATTGACCTACTTACAACCGGTGACGTCAACGGGTCACTTTCGGCTGGCCTTTGTGAGGTCACTCCCGGTTCCGATCACGTGATCGGAAGTACACAATAGTGGAAATGCGCACAATAGCGTAAATCATCCGCAGGGTTAAAGGTCACTTTATGTCACATGACCGGAACCGGAAGTGACTTCACAAAGGTCAGGCGGAAATGATCTGCTGGCGCCACCTATCGGAAGTAGGTCAATAACGCGGTAACTCCCCTTTCTATACTACTCCCTGGTAAACATGTCCACGTGTAAACGGGATGGAAAATCGGAAGTAGTAATCGAGGCGGACACTGGGCTCCAGGTTAGGACTTTCGTCTCCTGGAAGCCAGTGTCCCAGGACATCCAAATCCAGACCTGAATGCCCGACGGACAATTAAATCTAGATCTTAGTGTCTTGAGACACTTACGTCTAGACGCGAGTGTCCCCCGGACACTGGATGCATGGGGCCACCGTTTCCGTCACACCGGTATATAGCGATTATCCACAGCGAGAAGATCGTTACTATATGGTTTGGTGACTGAGAAGGGACGGGCTTTGAAATGATCCGTTTTTGAAAGCGTCTGCATAAAGTCGTATTCCAATATGAATAAAATCAGATCTACAAAAAAAAATGCCCCCAATCTTACTTGTCGCTCACGTAGATCTGGGAACAGCACCCTCGTTTCCGTGTTCTGAGTGCTGACTAATCACAGAGCTTCTCCCCACTTTGGAATGTATGTTTGAAATGTCAAGCTCAGACCAGAGCTGCGTTGACCCAGTGATGTTATGCACAAGAGTAATGTCTCCTTTAATTGATCGATATATCTAAATTCTATTTATGTCAATCAAACATCATCATCGTTAATAGAGAATAAAATATTGATTTGCTGAAACAAGCCACAAATACATGAGAAGATGAGTTTGACTTTTGTGATCGTATCCTTCAGAACCTCTTTGTCGCAAAATGAAACGAGCCTTACATATAACTCATACCACAGTTATATAGTTTCGTGATTTATGCATAGAGAAATCTCTCTTTATAATTGATAGATATATCTAAATTGTATTATGTTAATCAAACAACATCATCGTTTCTGGAGAATAAAATACTGATTTGATGAAAGAAGCTAAACTATATGAGAAGATGAGTTTCTCTCGGTATCGTACACCTACCCATCGCCGCAATATGAGACGGGCGAGTCAGGCAAGATCCATGGTATCCACGTGACCTTGATATGTCGATAGCGAGGTCTTTGCGAACACGGAAACCCTGGCATTGGTCTCAGATCTAATATCAGCGATATGTAACTCCGAAGATTGAAGTCATGGTGGCACGTGAGTAGTAGGGAAAGGGCGTTTAAAGGCTTATTGACCTACTTATTTGTTTCCCCGGGTAAAATTTAAGGGGGGACTTTGTAAGGCTCTCTACGGGTGGGGTATGTGGCAGAGCTCTTGGTGGGATCTTTCAACATCCGGAAAGTACACATAAACTGATGACGTCATCACGATGGCGCCACCAGCTCAAGAGACCAAAAACTACCTCCAACACAGAAGAGTTCCACGCTGCATGGTTCCATTGGGCCGAGTGAGGCTCTCTTCAGTCATGTCATGGGTGTTTTCACAGAATAAATAAATAAATAAATAAACAAATAATAAATCAATCAATAAATAAAGAAATAAAAAGCGCAACACGGACTCGTACAATATACAATATACGGGGAAATGCCTGTATGGGTATATCCCCATACAGGCTCATACTGGCTATATGGGGGGAGGGGTGGTCAAATTTTTTTGTGGGTGTTACTATGGGTTGTGGGGTCTCGTTTTTCTCGTCTCGCCCAGAAAAACACAATGGGAGGGGTCCCGGAGCGAATCGGTGAAATTTTTGGAAAAGTACCGGGTAGGTCTTTACATAGGCTCATATAGTCCATACTGGCTATATGGGGGGAGGGGTGGTCAATTTTTTTGTGGGCTTTACTATGGGTTGTGGGGTCTCTTTTTTCTCGTCTCGTCACTTAGAACACAATGGGAAGGGTTTCGAAGCGAAACGGTGAAATTTTTGGAAAAAGTCACCGGTATATAGCCCCATATAGTGCCACACTGGCTATATGGGGGAGGGGTGGTCAAAAAAAATTTGTGTGCTTTACTATGGCTTGTGGGGACTCGTTTTTCTCGTCTCGCCAAGAAAATGACAATGGGAAGGGTCCCGGAGCGATTCGGTGAAATTTTGGGAAAAAGTCACCGAGGTCTGTATATAGGTGCATATAGCCCCATACTGGCTATATGGGGGGAGGGGTGGTCAATTTTTCTGTGGGCTTTACTATGGGTTGTGGGGTCTCGTTTTTCTCGTCTCGCCGAGACTTCGAAGCGAAGCGGTGAAATTTTTGGAAAAAGTCACCGAGGTCTGTATATAGGCCTATATGCTGGCTATGGGGGGTATAGGTCCATCCTGGGAAATTCACACACGTTCATTGTGATATGGGTTGTTTGGATTTGTTTTTCACGTCTCGTCATTTAGAACACGATGGGAAGGGTCCCGGAGCGAAACGGTGAAATTTTTGGAAAAAGTTCACCGAGGCCTGGGTAGGCCCATAGGCCTATACTGCATGGCTATGGGGGTATAGGCCTATACGGGGTGGACGTTTTGGGGTCTAGGTGAGCCCCTAATGATCCTATGATGTCGTATGAGGTCTTATTTTGAAGCTTTCATGGAGGAGCATCCGACTGGACTAATGGTTCGTCCGTTTTCAATAATCTGCCCATGCGCAGCCTGGCCGTAGTATAGAAAGCAGGCATTTTGTGGGGTATGTTTGGGTTTGGGATAGAGATGGACCGCTATGGGTCCGAATGGATCGTGGAAGGTGTCAAAGTGAAGCTTGTGTGGGGTAGAGTCAGAATGGCGTGTTTTTAAATGCAAGTCGCGTCAATCTGAGCATGCGCAGTTGGTTGTAGTAAGTAAAGTGGCCATTTTGGGGGTGTGTGGAGGTGTGTTTGGGGTAGAGAGGGACCATCCTTGGTCCGAATTCGTCCTGGGAGGTGTCAATTTGTAGCTCTCGGGGTGTACATCTCCATTTTAGGAATGTTCGCTTCATCTGTGACGCCATCGGTGACGTCATCAGTACGAGTAGTAGCGAAAGTGGGCATTTTAGGGAAGTGCAGGAAGGCATTTTGGGCAGAGAGGGACCATCCTTGGTCCGATTGTGTGGTGGGAGAGGTCATTTTGTAGCTCTCGAGGTGTAGACCCCGATTTAAGGGATGTTCGCGTTATCTGTGACGTCATCGGTGACGTCATCAGTACGAGCAGTAGCGAAAGTGGGCATTTTAGGGAAGTGCAGGAAGGGATTTGGGGTAGAAAGGGACCATCCTTGGTCCGATTGTGTCGTGGGAGGTGTCATTTCGTAGCCCTCGGGGTGTCGACCCCGATTTGAGGGATGTTCGCGTCATCTGTGACGTCATCGGTGACGTCATCAATAGGAGTAGTAGCGAAAGTGGACAATTTGTGGCAGTGAAGGAAGGTATTTGGGGTAGAGAGGAACCTTCCTTGGTCCGAATGCGTCCTGGGAGGTGACATTCTGTAGCTCTCGGGGTGTACCTCCCGATTTGAGGGATGTTCGCGTCATCAGTGACGTCATCGGTGACGTCGTCAGTAGGAGTAGTAGCGAAAGTGGACATTTTGGGGCAGTCAAGGAAGGTACTTGGGGTAAAGAGGGACCATCCTTGGTCCGAATGCGTCCTGGGAGGTGACATTCTGTAGCTCTCGGGGTGTACCTCCCGATTTGAGGGATGTTCGCGTCATCAGTGACGTCATCGGTGACGTCATCAGTAGGGGTAGTAGCGAAAGTGGACATTTTGGGGCAGTGAAGGAAGGTATTTGGGGTAGAGAGGGACCATCCTTGGTCCGAATGCGTCGTGGGAGGTGTCATTTTGTAGCTCTCGGGGTATAGACCCCGATTTGAGGGATGTCCGCGTCATCGGTGACGTCACCAGTACGAGTAGTAGCGAAAGCGGGCATTTTGAGACAGTGAAGGATGGATTAGTAGTATAAAAGCGCATTTCGACCCTATTGACCTTGCGGCGCAATGCGCAATGTGTGTGGGTGTGTGGGTGCGTGTGTGTGTGTGTATGTGTGTGTGCGCGTTTGTGTGTGCGTGTGTGTGTATGCGTCTGTGTGTCTGTGTGTGCGTGTGTGTGTGTTGCGTCTGTGTGTGTGTGGGTGTGTGTGCGTACACGAATGAATCCTTATCAAGTACTTTAACGTGCAATCTATTCCCTATCAAGTACTTTTTGGAGACCTAACAGTGAAAAAATCTTTTGAAATAATCGAACTCCAACTAAGAATGTCATTTTAAATTTGCAAATTGTCTATAAGAAACGATGTTTTTAAAGAAGTTTCTTCTATAAGAAACGCTGTTTCTAAAACAGTTTTTGATTAAAAAAGTGTCTTTTTTGACGATGTTACTATGCAACATTGTTACGACAAGAGCGTTCGTCAACAACAAAAAAACATTGTTGCAAACATTGTTGACGATCGCTACAATGTTGCACCACGATCGCTACAATGTTGCACAATTATATCGACATACCTAATAAGGAACGTATGTGGCCATAGGTGCGTGTGTGTTTGTGTTTGTCTATGCATGTACTATGTGCCTGTACATGTAATCTGTTCATGTAATCTGTTCATGTACATATACTGTCAATACACATGTTCCTTTTCCATCTACATGTACTCTGTGCATGTCATTCTACATGTACTCTGTTCACGTCCATGTATACATAGTCTTGTTCAAATCCATGTACATACTTTGTCCATGTCGCTATATAGCTGGAATATTGCGGAATGCGACGTTAAACCTTATTTCTCTCCCGCTCTCTCTCAATGAACATGTACTCTTTACAATGTCGCATGTAGACCCGAGAGAGATAACAACAGCAAGGATGACAGGTCAATCATTTTATTTTCCCCAATGTTACATCATACCCAAGCTGGGGGAGCCGCGTGGGTATGTTTACAATACAAGTAGCCTTTTGTCCAATCAGAGGCCGCCATTTGCATTTGTCATATTCGTTCCTGTCCGTTAGATGTATTGTCGGCTGTTCTTGTCCAATCAGAAGTCGCCATTTCAGAAAGTTTCATCTTCGGCCATATTCGTTCTGAACCGTTTGTTCTAATCGTCGCCAGGGAGGCCAGGATACCGTTGAGCCAACATATCCTCAAATAGTTGCTTGCGCATTCTGAGTATTTATCAGTGCATGGGTGAATACATTCACCCGATGGGAAGATTCCGTAATTTGATCACGAAGAACGTAACATTGGTCACCCTCTCTACGACCCATTGCAAGTTGGGGCGCTGTTCATAGGCCCATTCCAAGACATCCAATTGGTCCACTTGGTCCAGCACGGGCTGTAGCGACGCCCGGTTAATGATGGTAAATGGTTGGTCAAATAGCCGGATGTTACTGCTCGGGTAAAAGTATCGGACTTGGCCTGTCTCCTTATGCTGCAGTACATAACTTGGCCTGTCTCCTTATGCTGCAGTACATAACCAAACGCCAGATAAAATTTGAAGGACGTAGCTTGGTCATTGAAGATGGGTTCCACGTAGCTGCGTAGACGGGCGAGGTTGGTCAGTCGGAAATTGTAGATATCTTGAATAGGGCGATGACGGTGAAAACAGTGCCGTATCATGGGCCAATGGCGCCGATAGATGTCACCCACTGGATGGGCGTCCTGTAAGAGATCGCTGGGAACATCCACCGCATCTTCTAGAAAATGTTCGTTGTTGTCAGGCGTATGACTGGGAACAGTAATGCTAGGGACCGGCTGGATATCCAGGCTCTTCTGAACTGTAGGTATAGGCGGGCTCTCCGTGTTCGAATCACCAGTGACATTCGTCTCCCCCGGCTCAACTTCACTAGGACAGAAGAGTTGACCGCATTCTTCGCATGGACGCTTGGGTGGCCCGTAAATCGAACGTTCATGGCGCTGTAAATGATCTTGGCGCTGAAACGACAGTGCACATATCGTACAGCTATACCGGGCGGTTCCATCGTGTCTGGTAGCCGCATGGCGGCGCAAGTCGTGCCGGCGAGTGAATGATTTCGAGCACGTAGTACAAGTGAACATCTTGGTGGTTGACACAGTGTCTGATGAAACCGCCAGGCCGTTTCCCTTTTATAGCAAGCTAGCCGTTGATCTATTTTTAGCACACTCAGTTCAACTACCCCAAGTCGAGCACCGAGATGTACTGGTGTACGACTGAGCCGCATTCCGCGCGCGCGCGTGCGTGTGTGTGTGTATGTGTGGGCAGTGGATTTTACCTTCGGGTTTCCCAGTGGGTTCTTCCATCCGGGTACTGTGGTTTTACATCCGGGTCTTCATCTTACATCTGGGTTTTTCCATGTTTGCTGTCACGTGACCGGAATCGGAAGTTGATGGTGCATCCTGTACCCTAGGATGTTCACGAATGTTCCACCATCCCGGACTTCTAACATGCCCAGGTCCAGAAGCTCTCATGTCCTGCATGTGAATAATCAGTCATATTGTGTGTGTGTGTGTGTGTGTGTTGGTGTGTGTGTGCATGTGTGCGTGTGTGTGTGTGTATGCGTGTATGTGTGTATGCGTGATGTGGCGGTGATTACGAGCTTGGTAGGATTCTAGATTAACCTGGGAAGGATGGACAGTTCTATTTGGACCAATCAGCGGCCGAGAAAAAGAACCAATCAGCGGTGGAACAATCAGCCAATCGATAATCACCGGGTTTTTCCATGCCTCATGGACTTGGGGTCCCCACGGCAGGCTTTCGACGCGGTCCGCGCGTGCATCCGGGGACTTCACGTCCGCGCGTCCATCCGGGTACTTCACGTTACGCCTGTGCGTATACGTGTGTATGCGTGTTGGTGTGCGTCTGTGTGTGTGCGTGTGTATGCGTGCGAGTATGTGTATGCGTGTGTGTATATGCGTCTGTGTGTATGCGAGTGACTGTATGCAGCCACCACCACCACCACTACCACCACCACCACCACCAGCACCGCCACCACCGGGCGTTGACGGGCGTCAACGCCCGGTGGTGGTGGTTGGAGCTCCCGTGTGGCAGAGCTCTTGGATCGGAGCTCTTGGAGCTCAAAGCCTGTGAAGCTCAGAGCTCGGAAGTGACATTTGCATATGACCTCTGTGAGGTCACTTTCGCTTCCGTTTACGTGACCGGAACTGACCCTTGACCCCTGCGCACAATCTTTATCCGGTATTGTTAGCGCGCGCAGGGGTCAAAGGTCAGTTCCTGTCACGTAAACGGAAGCGGAAGTGACCTCACAGAGGTCATATGCAAATGCCATTCCGCTTCTGCAGTGGGGACCCCAAGTCCATGAGGCATGGAAAAACCCGGTGCTTATCGATTGGCTGATTGTTCGACCGCTGATTGGTTCTTTTTCTCGACCGCTGATTGGTCCAAATGGACCTGTCCATCCTTCCCAGGTTAATCTAGAATCCTACCAAGCTCGTAATCACCGCCACATCACGCATACACACATACACGCATACACACACGCACATGCAAGCACACGCACACACATGCACACAGACGCATACACTAATACAAGCACACGCGTATACACACACGCACGCATAAACGCACGCATACACCCGCATACACACTCTCGCAAGCACACACAGACGCATACACATACACACGTACACACACACACACACTCACACACACGCGTACACACACGCGCGTACACACATTGCGCATTGCGCCGCAAGGTCAGTAGGGTCGAAATGCGCTTTTATACTACTAATCCATCCTTCACTGCCCCAAAATGCCCGTTTTTGCTGCTACTCGTACTGATGACTTCACCGATGACACGGACATCCCTCAAATCGGGGTCTATACCCCGAGAGCTACAAAATGACACCTCACAGGATGCATTCGGACCAAGGATGGTCCCTCTCTATCCCAAATACCTTCCTTCACTGCCCCAAAATGTCCACTTTCGCTACTACTCCTACTGATGACGTCACCGATGACGTCACAGATGACGCAAACATCCCTGAAATCGGGGTCTGCACCCCGAGAGCTACAAAATGACACCTCCCACGACACAATCGGACCAAGGATGGTCCCTGTCTACCCCAAATCCCTTCCTACACTTCCCTAAAATGCCCACTTTCGCTACTACTCGTACTGATGACGTCACCGATGACGTCACAGATGACGCGAACATCCCTCAAACGGGGTCTACACCCCGAGAGCTACAAAATGACGCCTTCCACGACACAATCGGACCATCCTCTCTCTACCCAAAATACCTTCTGCACTTCCCAAAAATGCACACTCTCGCTACTACTCGTGCTGATGACGTCACTGATAACGTCACAGATGACGCGAACATCCCTCAAGTCGGGATCTACACCCCGAGAGCTACAAAATGACCTATTCCACCACACAATCGGACCAAGGAAGGTCCCTCTCTACCCAAAATACCTTCCTGAACTTCCCTAAAATGCCTACTTTATCTACTACTCGTACTGATGACGTCACCGATGACGTCACAGATGAAGCGAACATCCCTAAAATGGAGATGTACACCCCGAGAGCTACAAAATGACACCTCGCAGGATGCATTCGGACCAAGGATGGTCCCTCTCTACCCCAAACACACCTCCACGCACCCCCAAAATGGCCACTTTACTTACTACAACCACCTGCGCTTGCGCAGATTGACGCGACTTGCATTTAAAAACACGCCATTCTGACTCTCACACAAGCTTCACTTTGACACCTTCCACGACCCATTCGGACCCATAGCGGTCCATCTCTATCCCCAAAACACACCCACATACCCCCCAAAATGCCTGCTTTCTATGCTACGGCCAGACTGCGCATGCGCAGACTATTGACAATGGACGAACCATTAGTCCAGTGGGATGCTCCTCCACGAGAGCTTCAAAATAAGACCTCATACCACATCATAGGATCATTAGGGGCTCACCTAGACCCCAAAACATCCACCCCGTATGGACCTATACCCCCAGAGCCATGCAATATAGGCCTATGGGCCTACCCAGGCCTCGGTGAACTTTTTCCAAAAATTTCACCGTTTCGCTCCGGGACCCTTCCCATCGTGTTCTAAATGACGAGACGTGAAAAACAAATCCAAACAACCCATATCACAATGAACGTGTGTGAATTTCCCAAGATGGACCTATACCCCCCCCATAGCCAGCATATAGGCCTATATACAGACCTCGGTGACTTTTTCCAAAAATCGCTTCGCTTCGAAACCCTTCCCATTGTGATTTTCTCGGCGAGACGAGAAAACCGAGACCCCACAACCCATAGTAAAGCCCACAAAAAAAATTGGCCACCCCTCTCCCCTTATAGCCAGTATGGGGCTATATGCACCTATATACAGACCTCAGTGACATTTTCCCAAAATTTCACCGCTTCGCTTCGAAAGCCTTCCCATTGTGATTTTCTCGGCGAGACAAGAAAAACGAGACCCCACAACCCATAGTAAAGCCCACAAAAAAAATTGACCACCCCTTATAGCCAGTATGGGGCTATATGCACCTATATACAGACTTCGGTGACTTTTTCCCAAAATTTCACCGATTCGCTCCGGGACCCTTCCCATTGTCATTTTCTTGGCGAGACGAGAAAAACTAGATACCACAAGCCATAGTAAAGCCCACAAAAAACCAGTATGGCACTATATGGGGCTATATACTGGTGACTTTTTCCAAAAATTTCACCGCTTCGCTTCGAAACCCTTCCCATTGTGTTCTAAATGACGAGACGAGAAAAACGAGACCCCACAACCCATAGTAAAGCCCACAACAAAAATTGACCACCCCTCCCCCCATATAGCCAGTATGGACTATATGAGCCTATATAAAGACCTACTCGGTACTTTTCCAAAAATTTCACCGATTCGCTCCGGGACCCCTCCCATTGTGTTTTTCTCGGCGAAACGAGAAAAACGAGACTCCACAACCCATAGTAACACCCACAAAAAAAAACTGACCACCCCTCCCCCAATATAGCCAGTATGAGCCTATATGGGGATATACCCATACAGGCATTTCCCCGTATATTGTATATTGTACGAGTCCGTGTTCCGCTTTTTATTTATTTATTTATTTATTTATTTATTTATTCTTTGTTTATTTATATATTTATTCTGTGAAAACACTCATGACATGACTGAAGAGAGCCTCACTCGGCCCAATGGAACCACGCAGCGTGGAACTCTTCTGTGTTGGAGGTAGTTTTTGGTCTCTTGAGCCGGTGGCGCCATCGTGATGACGTCATCAGTTTATGTGTACTTTTAGGATGTTAAAAGGTCCCACCATGACCAAGAGCTCTGCCACATACCCCACCCGTAGAAAGCCTCACAAAGTTACCCGGGGGGACAAATAAGTATGGCAATAAGCCTTTAAATGCCCTTTCCCTACTACTCACGTGATATGATTCAATATTTCGGCAATTATTTACGCCATCATCAGGATCGTATGCGCACATGTTGCATACAGTAGCATATATATACTGTGTGAAAACAATAGTATAACAAAAACAATAGTATACAAAGTTGACCAATGAGGACACAACTCAAATAGCCTGAAAAGCTCAGGTCAGTTTACTTGAAGACAATAAGGTCTTTTGAGGCTTTTAAGGACTCGAGGCCCGGGGTAGCGCCTGATACTAGACACCCTCGTGCATTCTGTCTCATTTCATCACAACCACTTCACATACATATATATGTTTTATAAAGTTGGAAAGATCACGATTCGGGCGTTCCAAATAAAGTAAAAATTTTATTCTTACATTCATTTCACCGGTTTTGTTGCAGTTAGAAAACAGTTATTTAAAAAAAATAATGTCTTTTTTATATCGCTAATTTCACCTATTATTTTGCAAGTAACGAGTCCGAGATTATGCATGGTGATGATAAACCTTTCAAACCAAACAAGTGTGTCTCAGGGTTTTTTTTAAGCTCTTAGAAAAAGTTTGAGAGCGTTGTAAAGTTTATTTTTCGAAACAAAATGAAAGTCTATTTCAAGTTCCAATAACTTCAAAACAAAGCAACATTTTGAAAAACTGAGACATATTCGTTCGGACTGTAATGTATATATTTTGCTCCCCAAAAATTGACATGATCGGATGAAAAATAAAGAAGTTATTAGCAAGTTTGTATGTACCAGCTGTGTAAAAGAATATGTCGGATATAGACCGTAAACAAAAATAATCTACGTTTCAGATGATATTCCGTGATTATTATCCGCTACTTCATGATAATGACACAATATTCTCACACAACATATAGGGATTATAGACCAAACGTTCTTTAATCACTTTGGAACAATATATTTTGAGAAAGTGTAGAAAACCTGTCACGAAGGTGAATTTTTATGCCCCGTTGGTCAGTTTTCACGCCTTCCGAAATCCCTCACCGCGGGTGATTGAGTAGACGTCGAGCATTCTATAGAAGGCTTACGGAGATGTGATTTGCGACAATTGGACATTCATGGATGTTTAATTGCCGACTGAAAAAGGTCTAGCTCAAGGAAAGAGAAGAAAACTGGTCAGTCCACAGACCTTGAACGGGAAAAAACTGGCAGCGGCCATTTCCGGTGTGGAGTTAAAAAACTTTACTATTATCGCGAGAGTATACAATTTGCGGGAATAATGTTTGCCTTTTTTTATAATTATATGTACGATGGTGAATACGTAAAGTATTTATTTTGAATGAATACCTCACTTTCTACATTTGCCGCATGTATAATGCGATAATGTAGTATGAAGTAATACTGAATCGGAGGTATATATGACCGAACAGCAGGAGTCGTGTAATAATGTTTATCAAAGTTTCTTTTTGCCTGCATGCGTGTCCTACTAATCTTGTAATGTTTTCTTCCCATGATTGTGTTGGCAAGTAAGATATGTTGATAGAATGTCAAGTGAGATATTATGAAAAACATTACGCAAATTCGCAATATATATATATCTGCATATACCACATGCTTTCCGGAAATGGTTGACCACCTCAGCAGTGTGTTTGTATTTTTTATTTTGTCATGTGGCGCGAAAACACTGAGATAGACCATATAATTTCCTGTTCAATATTTTGTAAACGATGGCGGCTTTGGCATGAATATAGCAGAAAAACAACTAATTATAATAAATGAACCCAGCGTGCGAATTGTGTGTATTGCAGTGACAAGTAATTAGCCAATGTGCGAAGTCACAACAGGCGATAACACCGACTGTGAGTAATGCGCGCTAATCCCCACAGCACAAAGTTCTTCCACAGACAGTGAATTTTTGAGAGCTAAAATTTCACATTTGCAAACATTTTTTAAGGAAAATAACAGAAACACTTGATAGGTTTTTTCTTCAACTTTTGAAAAATGCAAAGAAAAAAATATCGATAGTTTGAGCCTATTCCCCGGGCCTCGAGTCCTTAACCCGTGAATTAATTCAGAAGATCTACTTTTTATAGCTAGAGCTTCTTTGAATAATAATTCGTTCCAATGTTTAGCAAAGGCTATTGTTTTGACATCTTGTAACAAGAAATTGACAGTGAGTTGGAAAACACCATGCTGTTTGTTTGGTAGTCTATCAGGTAGCCCCATTAGATCCCCGATATGTTGAAAGTGTTTACAATGAATGATAGAGCTGAGGAATGCTTTACGGCTTCTGACATTGACATATCGGCGATCAATTTTCTGTAACAGCGATATTATAAATGAACTAAGACGGTCAATCAGGTCCTGATGAGGGATTGTTGTGAAGAGAGTCGAGAAATCCTATGTCGATACATGTCTGTACGGTATGTGTCCTTTTGTTTCAAGTTCTTCCGTAAGAAATTTAGCCTTTTTTTAAATAGCCACATACATTCAACGCCAGAGGTTTAGAAATAGTGGCGCAATACCTCTCTCAAAATGAAGAAACTTGATGGTGTAGCTTCTAGATCTAGTTATGAATCTGGCTTTGTGTGGTATTTTATGCATTTTTGGAGTCAAATACACTTTGCGTTTACGGTATCTTTATGAGTGGTCCGAAGACAAATACCTCTTTCCTTGAGAAACGCGTTTTGTGGAATTCGATGATGGGGTGCTTATATTCAGTTCTTTAACTATACATGTAGCACTTGATAATAGGAAATTTAACAAATGAATCTATAATTTGATGTTTAAGAATGTCCTGACGGCTATCGCCCTTCTCATGTCGTGTTCTATGAACAAATGATGAACACTTGTCCCAAATTTGATGAAAATATCCTAAAACATATGTGATTTAACTGGGTTAGAAGATTGGAACCGGACACTTATAGCAACCAGACATTCTTAGCTTCCACACCGGTCATTCTCAAGAGCATAGTCCATTATGATCAATACTATAAATGCATGAACAAGAGATTTGGCTGGATATACTGTTAATTTTACTATCCAATCAACCGTGGAAAACTACAGCCATTTTTCGACCCAGACATACCATTCTGAGCGTGCATGTTCTGTTACCTCCCGTGAACCCCAGCCGTGTCAGCCGGATGTCATCGCCACCGAGACCAGGGTCACAGAGTCCTGCAGGTTTCACCTGTCCTCGTCAGATACCAAACTGACAGCTCCAAGCCATGATAAATACTAATAACTTTGGTCTAGTGACCTCGATTTCGCCGTGACCTAGTGACTCTCACAAAGTTATCATGACTCAACCATTCAGTCCGATAAGGCAAAATCGGCTCATGTCTTTAAATACTATCAGTAGTACATTTGTAACATTTTAATTTATATATGCATATACCACAAATACCTGTGTTTCTCTAAAAGAGAATGCACGAATATTAAAAGAACGGCGACTTTTCATTAACACGACAAAATAATTCAATGATCCAAAAGTTTCCATCAAGTTAATATATTTAAAAAAATAATAGCAGATAATTTTTTTTTTTTTTTTTTTTTTCAATGATGGCATGTTTCGATTGTTTTAGTAGGCCAGCCAAGAGATGAAAAAAAACACTTTTGATGGCATCGCGTGTTAAAAGCAATCATCCACGCTTAATCAACTCTACATGTTGTGGGGATTGAGATGTGACCGGATGACATTCTCGCTTTTGACCTTAAAGGTCATTCTTAGGCCAAATAGGTCACATGGGTTCAAATCAGGATATTTTATCAAACTTTTCGTGAAAGATTAGTAATTGAAGATTGAAGCTGGCTTAATCTTTACCACTTGATCGTTTATTCAAGTGGGCTCATTTTGAAATATCTGCATAATCACTGGTACAAATGATCATGGGAAAATTCAATATGGCGCCCCGTAAATTTCATCCAAAACTTACTCTGAAGTAGTCAAACTTGCCCATACATATAACTACTAATTGTAACTGTTTAACAAGGCGATTTCTATCAGATTGGAAATGTGAGAAATTCAAAATGGCAGCCATATGTAATATATGTAGTTTCGGTATCATTTACTTCGGTATCATCTGACAGCAAGGCATTATACGACATCTTTATGGCCACTGAAGTGACACTCCCGAAGTTAACGCCGGCTTCATCTGAGCATGGACCAGTGCTAACAGGGTCGGTAAAGTCGGTCCCAAAACCGGAAAAGTGCTCTGGAAAGTAGATATTAAGGCATTTGTGGGTAGAATGTGGTATAATGTTTTTTTTTTTTTTTCACAAAATTTGGACCTGCTGATTTTGAAAATGGCGTATGCCAAGCTGTATTTGACCCCCAAAAGATGAAAAATATAATGGCCGACTATTTCACCAGACATCTCCTTAATTCGTGATACTGTTGGGATAGAATGGCTGAGACATTTTCTGAGAATTAAAGCATCAAGAAATGTAATAGTCGTGTATTTTAGTTTATTTTCCAATATGGCTGTCATATACATCCACTAAATATTGTATTTACTGATCCACCAGGAAATATGAGGGTGATTCATACTGCAACATTAAAAACACAGGTGGCAGCACATATAGTTCATTGGACCACATATAAAATCTAAAATAATAAGCTAGGTCAGACTCTAGCTGCTGACATTAAACCTACCAGGACTGGTGGGAGAGGGGACAGCTTCTGGTGTGACTCTTCCTCCATTATGATCTTATCCCTTATTTGCATTGCAGTGAACTTCACATAATCCTATGTGTAACGGTTCACACATGGATTTGAAATGGTGGCCATGAGATGTCTTCAGAAATTTGATTAATCGTTGATTTAGTCCTATGTGGAACATTTTTCTTATCTCAAACAACATGCAATTTCTTTGATCGTAAACATGTACTAATTCGCATACCGGTAACGGCTTTTATGCAGATTTATTGAAACTTATAAGGTCCCAAAATTTCAAAATTTTACCCCTCCGTTTCATCTATCACTCTCGACACCTAATTTCAGGCTGCTGTTTGGGTAAACCCTGAAGCGCTTTTGCAATCTTCTACAATATTCACACATTAGTCAAAGTGTGGTGGCGTCAGGTCAGATAGGTCTGGCGACGCTTACATCGCACATGCACGATTTCAAGTTAACAGAGCTATGGTATCAGCCCTCCTCTTCGACCCATAGCGAATAGCGTTTGAGTCGGTAATAGGGGATGTGTGGTCGCGCCATTCTGGGAATCCATCCAAAAATGAAGCATGACTCCTGATTGCACACCAGGACAATTGTGTTTCGAAATTTTAATGTTGGTTGGTGTGGTCACCTCATGAACAATTAAACAAATGAGTTATTCTCCGTTATAGTAATTTCTACTGATGCAACGAGAGCCTGTAAGAGTCGCCAAACAGTTGGTGGTACCAGAGACCACATAGAGGATTGTTTGTTGGTGGTTACCAGACTGACAATTCAATCTGCCTTCAGCTTTCAACTGGTAAACCCGTCTCAAAAAAGTGACTATATGCATCTCTTCATGGCAAACTTCGCTGTATAATGTTGAATTCCATGATCCTGGTTGAAAATTTTGTTTCCTTCAATGATGAAATCATCCAGGAACTACCATATGTACTTGTCGGATTATCAAATTATGTTTAACTCTTCAGACAAATATTAAGCTACGGTCTCCTTTGGATGTTTAGTTGACAAGCCAGTTCCTTGACAAGGGGTAATTATCCTGACCATCTGACTACAAACAGGGATACCTAGTCAAGGGTAATATTCCTGACCATTTGACTACAAACAGCTAGGGACACCTCGTAAAAGGTCATTATCCTGACAATCTGTCTACGAACACGTGTACCCGTCTCCCTCCACTTTTATGGAATGTTGCTCATATTCCAAAAAGAATATCTTAAACTACTTTATCTTGCATCTGACTGGTAGACAAGCTACTTGTACAAGAGCAATACCATATATGTTAACAAATGTTTCTGTGTGTAGCTTCCGGCTTGTGACAGCCCGGTCCTGTCCAACAATCGTGAGCGCCATCAGATATTTCCTTAGTTGACGGACAATTTTGTCAGTTGAGCTATAAAACTGATAAGTTTGAAGTTTCGATCATGCGGATGGGGCATTAGAACCAGATTAGTGGGGCACTACACTTACACATAGCAAGGGGATCAGAGGTCGAAGATATATTGAATTTTCACATAACGCTTTGCATCCGTGAATACGCAAATCACCTAATAAAATATTACCAATCATAATGTTGTAATTATTCTTCCTATACGAAGATATTATATTGGGTGAAAAAATAAGGTCTGGTAGTGTTAAAATTTCCATTATCCATTGCATCTGTGAATATGCAAATCACCAGTAAGTAACACCAGAACAAAAATGCAGCAAGTTAAAAAAAATCAGTCACAATCACTCTTCCTTTACGAAGGTATTGCCAAAAATAGATGCTTTATCCTTATTTGACCTCTAAGGACCTTTATGACCTCAAAAATGACCTTAAAGTTCAAAAGTGAGAATGTCATCCGATCACATCGTAATCTGCACACCATGTAGAGTTGATTAAGCCTGGATGACAGCTTTTAACACGCGATGCCATCAAAAAGTTTTCTAGCCATCTTTGGGTTGGGTGGCTGGTCTACTATTTGGTACTACGACGGTTCATACAGATCTGTTCGTACGGTCATCCGACCTTATCCTGTCTACATCTCAGCTACTGTCTGATGAACAACTTCGACACTCACATGGAACATACGTGTTTATGGTTGGCCATCCCTGCCACAGTTCGTCATTTACAGGATGCCTGTAAATAATCTATACCATGGTATAAAATGCCAAGCCTGCCATAATTCGTATTTGCAGGATGCCTGTAATTATTTTGTACCATGGTATAAAATGCCAAGCCTGCCATAATTCGTATTTACAGGATGCCTGTAATTATTTTGTACCATGGTATAAAATGCCAAGCCTGCCATAATACGTATTTACAGGATGCCTGTAATTATTTTGTAACATAGTATCAAATCGCCAAGCCTGCCATAATTCGTATTTATAGGATGCCTGTAAATAATATATACCATGGTATAAAATGCCAAGCCTGCCATAATTCGTATTTACAGGATGCCTGTAATTATTTTGTAACATAGCATAAAATCGGCAAGCCTGCCATAATTCGTATTTATAGGATGCCTGTAAATAATATATACCATGATATAAAATGCCAAGCCTGCCATAATTCGTATTTACAGGATGCCTCTAATTATTTTGTACCATGTTACAAAATCATTTAGCCGTAAGTCATAAACAACTCGATGTCTTATCAAGAATATTAAATTTGACCAATGAGTAAACTTGTAACAAGCGTAGACATATGGTCACGGATCCGCCATCTTCCGTCTACATTCCCCGCCAAATCAAAAAAAAAGGGAGAGGAGCGTAAATCCCGGCATCAAATTTGTAAAATCGCATATCGTTGTTGGAAATAATAAGAAGGCGTAAATTTACGACTTACGGCTAAATGAATTACATGGTACAAAATAATTACAGGCATCCCGTAAATACGAATTGTGGAAGGCTTGGCGATTTCATACCACGGTACAAAATAATTACAGGCATCCTGGAAATACGAATTATGGCAGGCTTGGCATTTTATGCCATGGTATATTATTTATAGGCATCCTGTAAATGACGAATTGTGGCAGGGATGGCCAACCATACGAGTGAGTGAGTGAGTGAGTGAGTGAATATGATTTAACGTCGCTTCGTGGTAGAGCGCTCGCCTCGCAAGCGGCAGATCCCAGGATCGATCCCGGACCGTTTCATACCAAAAGTATACAAATGGAACATTTATCATCCTCGGTTGGCGCCCAGCAGTAAGAAAGTAGATCAAGCTCTTTTCGTAGTTTGCTTTCATTATTCAGAGCCTCTGTGGGCGGTAACCCTATATCCTCTTCCAGGTGACCTTGGTCTTCATGGTGCCTCAGTACATGGGATCAGTGGGTATAGACTCTTGGTATTGGAAGTCTTCGTTCCAGTAGCTGTATCGTCTTCACACCCATGCCGAGTCTTCTGATGCCCTATCATATCGTGTCTGGGAGAGGTTTAACCACACTCATAGCAATACAAGTATATGCCATGTTGAAGGACTGAACGTCATCTGTAGACGTCTTTCGAATTGATGGCGTATCAACTGACTGCGGAGACTGAAAACGGATGGGTGTCTTATGGAGTGACTGCTGATGTCGCCGTAAATTATCCTTACGAATAAATGACGACCTGCAGATCGAACATGTATAGTTGGCAACATGCCCATGGCTAGATGACTCATGGATGAGGTGAATCTGCACGAAATAATCAACCCCCAGGCGTGCATGTCCATGGATTACATGTTGGTGAGACAACTGACTATGTAGTATGAAACGGTGTCTTCTATCCCCGCATTGATGCCTGGGAGCCTCAGGAAGTAACCGTTCGTGGTGGTTTAAACTGTCCAGGCGATTGAATGTATTGCTGCGGCTATTACAGGTATACTTGGTAGCAGCATCGTGGATGGCAGACTCATGGCGTTGTGAGCTATCCAGACGAGTAAGGTGCAGGTGGTACAAGTGAACATCGTGTCGTGAGTAGCTGACTAAGTGTCTGAGAGCGCTCCAATATTTGGAACGGAAGCTGGCGATTTATTTCAGCATAACCAGGTCTATCTGTTTCAAACCGGTCTAAACCAGTCTGAGCCAGTTGTAACACTTATTTCCTTTTGCCCATACAGTTTTGTACATGTTGAGCGTTGTGACCAACTGTGTCAAGATGGCGACTGGTCTAAGGCGCCAGTCCTAAGTGCGGGTCTGCGCATGCGGGGGTGGATTGGAATCCCATTCCATTTTGCACCGCGATATATTGTGAATGCATCCGTTCACGGGCAGTAGTATAGAACGTGGAGTAGTATAGAACGTGAGTTGTGCTTATCTGTAGACAGGCCTGGACTTGACGCTCCGTATTCTGAACTCAATCCCATTACACTAGGCTGATACTCTGTATTAATTACATTTATCTTCTCTAAGATCCAATTCCAACACAGACGCTGTAAAGCACTAGAGTCTGGTTCTATAACACTGAATTGGTGCCATATAACATCGGACTGGCGCCCCACGACACCAACGTTGCTTAGTAACACTACCGAAAGTCTGTACATCTATGAATGAGTGATGTCTGTGAAGTTAGGGGTAAGGTCTGTACAGTTACGTATGCTGAATGTGTGTCGGTCTACTCACATCCCATTCCATTTTGCACCGCGATATATTGTGAATGCATCCGTTCACGGGAAGTAGTATAGAACGTGGAGTAGTATAGAACGTGAGTTGTGCTTATCTGTAGACAGGCCTGGACTTGACGCTCCGTATTCTGAACTCAACCCCATTACACTAGGCTGATACTCTGTATTAATTACATTTATCTTCTCTAAGATCCAATTCCAACACAGACGCTGTAAAGCACTAGAGTCTGGTTCTATAACACTGAATTGGTGCCATATAACATCGGACTGGCGCCCCACGACACCAACGTTGCTTAGTAACACTACCGAAAGTCTGTACATCTATGAATGAGTGATGTCTGTGAAGTTAGGGGTAAGGTCTGTACAGTTACGTATGCTGAATGTGTGTCGGTCTACTGTTGTGTGAGTAAGGTATGTACCACGGGTGGTTGGGTGGGTACAGGTTCCTGTTGCTTCAATGCATTTTGCTGAGAAGCAACGGGAACTTGATAATGTGATGTCTAGCACTATAATATCACTTGTCTTTATTGCACCATGTGAGCGTCCTGTCTGTGCCTTGTGTGCTGTCCTTCCTGTTTTATAGGGTGGATGGAGGGTGTCTGGTTCCATGCTGCTTCAAAGATTTCTTCTTTGAAGTAGCAATAACGCAACTTTCCTGGGTGGTGCTTAGTTGGTTCGTCGCGATATATCTGAAATATTGTTGAAAGCGACGTTAAATTTTATTCACTTACTCACTAGTTTATGTAGAGTTGGTAGATACTCCATGAAGGAAGCTATTGTCTGATTCTTTGTGTCACTGAAACGGCTCAAGTCTGAACACATTGTTGTCCCCAGACCAGGCTATTGTATGCATTTTCGCGTGATTCTTACATGGAGTATGGATCGTACAGCTATATACCTGTAATAATGCCTGTAGATCTACGGATGACTAAAATCTGTACAGCTATATGTGAGTAAGGCCTCTAAAACCACGTATGTGTAGGATCCCTGCAGCCCTGTATTGGTAAGGACGTACACCTATGTGTGACTGTTGTGCGGATTAGTATTAGGGTCCGCACGGCTATGCCTGAATAAGGACAGTACTGGCATGAGTGAGTAAAGTGTGTGAGCGGATTGTAAAACTACTAGTATGTGTGAATCAGGCCTGTGTGAAAATGTACGGCTATGACTCGTCTGGTGGTACAGTCCTCTGTGCGTTATCTCTGAGAGTTTTAAATCATATTGCCAGAGATATACAATGATCTGTGTCTTCAGGAAATATTATACCACACACAATCGAAACATCCAAAGACCGACTTTTCTTGAAACTCAGCTACTTGGATAGGGGATTGGACATTATTAGTTTACCACGAATCCTGCGCTATACCAAACTATTTTAAGTTCACGGAACCCCCTAGCTTGCATTGCATCTATTACAAGCGTCTAGTCCGTCATTCATAATCCAGCCGTCGTCCATTAGAGAATATCCGCGTCCATAATCCAAAGACCTATTTCATATTAGCATCAAATTCAAAAAGACAATCATAGTATACATAAACATAAGCTTGTTTCCTGCAAGAGAGAAGCGGTCAACAGTTTTCAATGATGCCGGCAAGACATCATGATGTTCCAAAAATATCAATATCCGTATCGCTGATCAGTATTCTTAATCCATAATATTCGTTGTAAAGTCGTCATCTAAAGAATGATGTATCTCAGTCACGCTTTGATTGTGACTGTTCATATGAGTACCATGAGGATCTTGAAGTACATGGGTTCATACGGCCCCTAGCCCCGGGTTAAGCGGAATTAGACACAAGTTACGAAACGTAGCGCCATAGATCTTGCACGCTACGTTCGTATTTTGCTATCAGCATGCGATATGTATCGCCAAATTTGAGAAACTTTGAGTGGAGGCGCTTGGTGGAATAGCCCTGTTTTATAAGTTTCTACAACAATGTTTTGTGACGTTGGTTAAAATCATCACATTTAACACAGGATCTAGCAAATGCTACTAAGCCAGATATGTATACGCCATATGCAGGTCCCACTGGAATATTACTATCCAAAAAGGGATAGTTTACGATGTCGAAATTGTAATCAACTCTTTTGTCATAAAGTCGACGAGAGAGAATGCCCGCTTCGTTTTTATAGAGATAGAGATCTAAATAAGATGTGCCTGTAGGGCTATCTGTAGTTTCCTTCAAATCCAGTGAAGGTGGATATATATCCTTCACTGCGTCATTTATATAGCGATTATCCACAGCGAGAAGATCGTCTATATAGCGTTTGGTGAATGAGAAGGAACGGGCTTTGAATGGATCGGTTTTTGAAAGCGCCTGCATATAGTCATATTCATAAGAGAACAGATACAGGTCAGCCAACAGGGGTGCACAATTAGTACCCATTGGAATACCTATATGCTGCTGATATATTGTGTTGCCAAATTTCACATAGATATTTTTAATGAGAAATTCAAGCAACTCTATAAACAAAGAAACATCCCATGAATGATATCTCTTGTATGTAGTCGAGCTAAAGAATGCTTTATGGCTTCCGACATTAATATATCTACGATCAGTTTTCTTGAACACAGATACTGTTAATGAACTTATACGGTCAATAAGGTCCTGATGAGGGATTGTAGTATAGAGAGTCGAGAAATCCCATGTGGATACATGTCGGTACGGTATGTGACCTTTAGCATCAAGTTCTTACGTAAGACATTTTGAGTTTTTCAATATCCACATACATTCCACGCCAGAGTTCTTAGAAATAGTGGCGCAATACCTTCCCCAAAATGCTTTTACCTCCTGAAGGGCCCTCGTCAATAGGGTTGAAAGAAGCTTGGTGGTGCAGCTTCTAGAACCAGCTATGAATCTAGCTTTGTATGGTGATTTATGCATTTTGGGAGTCCAGTATATTTTTAGTATGTCGTTATGATTGGTTGGAAGACCAATACCTCTTTCCCTGATAAACTTATTGTGATTGTTAAATAAATCTTCCAGAGTAAATGCAGTTTGGGAGTAAGTAGACGTATTTGATGAAGATATGTCTACACTCAATTCTTTAACCAGCACCTGGTAATAGTAATATTTACATATGAATATTATATTATTCGGAGCTTTGTCTGCTGGGACTATGACGAATTTACTCTGGAGATTTGCTAGAACTTCTTGCGAATTGACGTTTCTCAGTACTTGTTTTGCTTGGGGAAGAGTACTTCTGTCAATATGGCGGATTGTTTCAACGACCTTGCTCTTGGTGAGGTCCAGCCAATCAGCGAGTACTGTAGGTTCAAATTTTTCTCGCTTAGACCAATCAATAACGTACTGTTCTAATGCAGACAGGACTATCTTCTGGTCGGCCTTCAGATTTATTCTTCTTGGCTCTCTATATCTAGGTCCTTTCATCAGGAGTAATTTCAGATCCTTATCACTCACCACATCAAGGTCACCAGTCACAATATGTTTGCATGGTGTATAGATAAAGTTCGACAATTCACAATCACAACTATAGCCCCCACTAAAATAAACAATTACTCCAATGCTGTCAAGGAGTTTGACTGGAACCCATACACGTCTGGAGGCTATACTTGTGATTGTGATTCATCGAACTTTATACACCATGCAAGCATGTTGCGACTGGTGACTTTGATATAGTGAGTGATGAGGGCCTAAAACGGCAGTAGTGAACATTGAGCAGTTAAAGCCAACTTTCACCCGGATGTAACTATGACGTCACAACTGGATGGTTTGTAACGAGTCTTTTGATTGGTTGAATTGTAAGTGTGAGGTTGAATTTGATTGGTTGAGGTGTCGTCCCTGTTGTAAAGCAAGATGGTGGGTGTCGGCCCTGTTGTAAAGCAAGATGGCGGCGTGGTTCGGTGATGTTCGGTTATGTTCGGTGTGGTTCGGAGATGTTCGGAGAAGTTCGGGTGTGTTCGGGCCTGTTCGGGCCTGTTCGCGAAGGGTGGAAAGCAAGATGTCGGTTGTCGGTCCTGTTGTAAAGCAAGATGGCGGTTGTCGGCCCTGTTGTAAAGCAAAATGGTGGCTGTGGGCCCTGTTGTAAAGCAAGATGTCTGAGTTGGTTCGTGAATGTTCGGGAATGGGGTGAAAAACATATAAAAGTAGGTGATTTTTAGTGAATGGGTTATAATCATTGGACTACTTTGGGAAGTTTTTTCACCACTGACCTGATTTGCCTGCCTGCCTGCCTGCCTGCCTGTCCAGCCATCCTGCCTGACCCGTTCCAGCTCCTGCCTGACCCGTTCCAGCTCCTGCCTGACCCGTTCCTGTCTGACCTGTAACCATCCAGCCAGCCATCAGCCAGCCAGCCAGCCAGCCAGTCATTCTGCTTGCCTACTTTGTATGAGTTGTGGATACTGCGTGTATTTTATTCCATTTTACCAGTGCAAATTCACCAGACTTTTACACGGTAGCAGTTCTTCACCAGCCTGAGCCCATAGTCAAGATGAATTCAGCCGACCTAGTGATCCTTCAAAAGAACCGTGTTCGCCTGGTTGATGAGATGCGGCATGCGGAGGCAATATGTGATGTGCTTATGGTTGATAAAATACTGCTGAAACAGGGTGTGGAAGATATCATGGCGGAGAAGACTCCTTCACGACAAAACGGAGCTCTGCTCGATGCTCTACAGCGTCGTGGTCCCTATGCATTTCTAGCGTTCGTGCATGCACTGAAGAAGACGGAAAATGTAGAATTGGCTGATCTACTTGAAATTCCCGTTGTAGTAGAAGAGGGTATCTTAGTTATGGATACTACCGAACAGCGTACAGCTAGCAAACGTACGGACATGCACCCACAGTGTGGTGTACCAGCCAAACGCGGTGCACGTGCCAAGCGGTCCCGACTAATCCCTTTAGAAATACCTGAACCCGTTCTCCAGCCAGTGCCTGAGTCCATGGATGAACAAAATGAAGAAGAACAAGGAGAACAAGAAAAAGAAGAAGACCACATGGTGCAACTTCCTATGTCTGTGCAGTCCATTAATAACATTATCCAGCAGGCCTATGAGTCGGCCCACACGGATATATGGCAGCTTTCAGCTTATTTGACTGTCAGTGTGAAAGACGCACAAGTACATTTTAATGTACTGGCCTATATGGACAGACCCGCTAGGCGTATTGCCTTGTCTTCGCAGTGCTGGCAAAGACTGGAGACCGTTTATTATGCCGTCGACGCGGTGATTGGCGACCAGGCGGGTAACGAAGTGAAATTTTCTCTAGGTGAAGACATCTATGTGAGTGTTGGTTATTTCAACGACGACCTCCTGCTGCATATCCGTAAATGGAAAATGACGGCCGATACACAACAGCTTGCTCCTTGTCCTCAGGGTGTCACTTTGAAAATAGCGGCGTGGCGCAAGTTGCAGAGTGTGACAGCTGCAATTCGTCAAGCTTTGAATTACCAGGTGTCTCACACTATTTATCTGAAGTACATTGACACAGTTATGGCTCTGATCAGGCCTCGCATTCGACAACTGCGTATCGAAGCCTGTGCAGGGTGTTTCAACAACAGTCCCATAATAATGCATACGTGTATGGACATTAGTGTACCCTCATACGCGCTGATCACTGAAGCATTACAGGTTGTGACCGAGGAGCAAATTGCCGTGGCATTGGAAGC